>OZ020515.1:29475912-29663627 GCA_963971425.1 Bryoerythrophyllum caledonicum
AAATGGTTCATTTTCTTACCTCCACTCAATGGATCACCAATCTTTGACCCACTTGTTGTCAAATTTTTGCACTACACAAGGTCTAAATCCATTACCATCTTGTTAAACATGATGATAGTTCGTGATATGCCAATTTTTAGAGGTAAAGGACGAGTGTAGCATATTCAAAACAAATGTGCAAGTAGTGGAGGTTCAAAATTTGCCAATTCACACTTTAATTTTTTGTGAGATAAATATGTTTTTGATTGATAATTTGAATGGTCAATAGGAAGGCTTACACCAAATGTTGTTGTAGAAAAAATAAAACGTGAAAATTATGAACATCTCTACATTTTATCTTGAAAAGAAGAATTTATATTTCGTACCTTGCCCAACAATGAGTGACAATGTGTGAAAATGTTTGACTTGGGTTGGTATGCTATTTTTCAATAAAGACAAGACTTGTTCTTTTACAATATCAAGGGAAGCAATATTACTTGCGAGTATTGAAAATCTCACTTTCAATAGAGTGTCGTAGCAAAAGTGTTTCCACGTTCCCGAGGTGCCCGCTCTCCCCATTGGAAATTCAAAACCCTGTAACTTTTTTGTCAAATGTCCAATTTAAGAAAAAGTTGTTTTCCCACTAAGGTATCGGTAATGCCTTTCTATAGTAAAAATTTCAAAGAAGAATGTTGGAAATTCACACCATAGAAACCTCACCAAACATTCAAAAAGCCCACTTTTGACACTTGATCCTTTAGGAGTTAAGATGGACCTATATACCGTAAGATAATAGAGCTACATACTCTAAGGAAACATGAATATAAGAGGGAGAGACAGTAAATATTAGGGAGAGACAGCAAATAACACAAATATATTTGAAATATATTAGCTAGGGAGAAGCTTTTTCAACTTCGTGGGAGAGTTGTCTTATATACATTATACTTTCCTCCCACCGTAGAAGGTAAAGTAAACTACAAGCTCACTTTACTTTGAGCGAATACAGAAACATAAGTTCATTTTACCTTATGCGGATATAGAATCTATTCATCGTTTCTAAGTTGACTTTCACTTTAACAATAGGCACAAAGGCTTTCATTTCTTTTTGCCAATTTAACCCCTGTTAGCCCAAGTGTCTCCATGGTACAGAAATGCATATTTTAACAAGCAATTAGCTTTCAATCCGTACAATCAGAATTCACAAAATTTTGACCACATTATCTCATATCAGTTTAGAAGGAAATCCTATAGTTACAATTTCAATAAGTTCTTCGTGGTTATTAATCAACAAAGTAGAGATTAATCTAAAATCGCTTAGGCTAATAGGGGTTAAAGGAGTCCGGATGAATACAAAGAACCAAAGAAATTCAAAACTAATAAAGAAATGAAGAGGACAAAAGGAAGAGAGTGACAATCTACAAAATTCCAAATCTGAACTAAAACGGAAAGAAAAGGGAGGGAGAGACAGAGGGACATTTATAAATGTAGATCTCATTTAATTTAGATGGAGTGAGTGGAGACGGGAGAGATGGACAATCGTTCAAGAAGATCCTAGTTAAATTAGAAAAAGAGGATCCAATGCAAAATAATTCCACCTTCTTATTATTGGAAGGAGCGGAGAAGAATGCAAAAAAATATAAATAAAAATAAAGAAGGTTCTTCAAAAAACAAAAAAAGGGAGGCAAGAACGAGAGATGGACAATAATAAATGAAGTCTTCAGTAAATTAGAAGGGAAGGAAGAGGGTTTAGGCTTTAGGGACAATTATTGATTTAGATATTAAGTAATTTAGAAGGCATGAGTCTGAGAAGGAACATCCCTATTTTATTTTTAAAAGACAAAAGGAAGAGAGGGACAACCAAATAAAAATTAAACTGTCAAGTAAACTAGAAGGAGAAGAGAACCAGAGAGAGAGAGGGACAATTATAAATGTACACCTTATTAAATTTGAAACATCTTGTTTTCTCTTGTACAAGATGTGTTATAAACCTTCTCATTGATTGTTTGGATAAACATTCTAAAAGATGCCGGGTGCACAAAAAAGTGAAATGTGAATTGGCCATGTTTGAACCTCCACTCCTTGCACAAATTTGTTTGAATATGCTACTCCCGTTTTTTAACTCTACAAATTGGTGGATATGGAATTAACATCAAGCTTCACAGAACAATATAAAATTACAAACTTTTGGATTGGATCAAGGTTTATAAAAAGCAAAGTCAAAGTCTAGAATACCAGTCAACGATGGAAGAAAATGAACATTTTTTTTAACTTTACACACTATAATCTATCAATCCATGCGGTGGATTGCAACCATAAGAGCATGGTGTGTTCATATAGAAGTCTACTTTAGGATCTTACGGTTTAAATTCTAAAGATCACTTGAAAAATGTGATTGCTATGCCTCTTTTTCGATGTGACGATTTTGGACTAATTTTTTAGCTAAATTGGCCATGTTCCTTTAGAGTTTCAAACAAGGGTAAAATATTTAGACCTTGCATATTACATAAATATGATACGAAGTGTTGTCAAAGTCTCACTGTCTCATAAATATGGATCAATGCAGGGAAGATAATGAATTGTTGTTTGGATTGTAAACCCCATGATTTATCTATCCATGCGGTCGATAGGAACCAAATATATGAACACGCCATACTGTATTAGTTGCAAACTATCGCACGAATTGATAGATTATAGTGTCTATGTAATGTTTGAAGTATAGAAGTTCAAAATCTTTTACCATTGTCTTTAAGGTTAGGCATCATGTTGATACCCAATACACCAATTTCTAGAGGTAAAAGAGGGGTGTAGCATCTTCAAAAAAATTCAACAACAAGTGGAGGTTCAAGAATGGCCAATTCACGTTACAATCACTTGTGAATTAAATATCTTTTAGAATGCTTATCCATATTCCAATTGGTCAAGAAAAGGGTGTACATCACATCTTTTAGGAGAATAAAATAAGAAGTGAAAAAAACATAAAAATTTGTAAGTTTTATTGAGGAAAACTTGAAAAGAAGAAGTTTTGTTGCACATTGCACAAAAAATGGTGAAATTATTTTACTTCAAATAAAATGCAAATTTACAATGAAGACCATCATTTTTTTGGGAAATCTTTAAAGAAAAAAATATTTGAGATGAGTATGAAAAAGCTCAATGAGTGAATGTCAATAGACAATTCTATAAAAGGATTTTAGATGCCCGTGCTCTCCATTTTTCACTCTGGGTGGTACTAAATTTGAAACCACAAATCCAAAAAAAAATTAAATTAGTACATTCAAATAACTCTTCCCAGGGACAAAGTAACATAAAATTTTCGAAAGTTGTTTCTTCATATTCGCAATGTAGAAACCTGCCCAAAATTAAAAACTCGTCGCGAAGGAGATTTAGTCTTGTAGAGGCCAAAAATCCTCCCATACAAAGTTATGCCTATGCCGTGGGCAATGTACCCTTGGCCCTTGGAACATTGTGCCCGTGGGCCATTCCAATTTCCTCCTGGTGAGTCAAACATAAAAAAAGGAAACGAGCATCTTTTACATGTTATGTAAGATATTTTAAGTGGAACCATTATTAAGAAACTATATAAATCTGTGCTTCCACACGCACAATGGAATATCCTCGTGAATGCGCATAAAATCTTCCCGACATTCTTCCGACCATTAATGCACGTGACTGGATCTCCAGGTTTGGATTGCACGTGCAAAGTCAACCGTCCCAGAAAAGGAAATAGAGGACAAGGGAAGGAAGTTGAGAGGGGAGAGAGTTGGGAGGGGAGGGAGCGTAAGGAAGAGGAGGAGCGAAGAGGGGAGGCCGACCGATTGGGGTCAGCCGCGGACGGCCTCGGCCGTCCGATCCGACGGCCGCGAACGAACTCTGCGGACGGATCCAATCGGACGGCCGCGACCGTCCATGGCGGCATCGTGGCCGTCCGATTGGGCGATACGCCCGAGGCCGTCCGCCATCGGACGGCTCGGACGATTCGTCGACCATCCGCGGAGGCCGTCTGCCACCCGCGGTAGGCATAAAAGGCGGACGGCCGACCATTCTCCCACACTTTAGTGGGCGAGCTAGTCGCTTTGGCATATTCTGCCGAATTGCTTGCGCCCCTCGAGTGGCTCATTATTTTTTAATTCATTTAATTCCCATTCATTCATTTCATTGTTTGTTCTAGTTAGGGAAGATGCCAAGGTCTAACCGGCTCGTTGCTCCAAAGGGGAAAGCCTCCGAGATGGATTGGGACGCAACGGACAATCTAGATGTTGTTGCGGAGTACGGATGGCAGGATGAGGAAGAGAGGTTGTGGACTTGCACCATGTGCAAGAGGTACATGAAGATGAAGCACCTCATGAAGTTGTGGCCCAGGGCACAAGCGAGGATATCAGGGCCGCGGTGCAAAGGTCTAGCGAGCAGTTGTCAGAGCGACCATTTCCGCCATCGATATCATGAGGTCACTACTACGGTGGGTGTGCGCAACTCAAGGCCGGAGATCATGTTGTACTCGAACATGGCGATGGTTTGGGCGGAAATTGTCCTACACAAGGATGTGGACTGGCGCACCGTGGCGGGTCGCAATGTCAGCCTGATGGATCGAACCGCTCATTTTATACCAACCACCTGGAATCAACCGAGTGATTGTTGGCCACGTTGGTCGAACCAAAGATCCGGGGACGATCCCGATGCCCCCCAACAACAGCGGACACCTCCACAAGAGTACGGGGGCTATAACTACAACTATGGCAATGATATGGGTTCCGCGCCTGTATCATTTGGTGGGGGGAGTGGCAGCCATTACTACGAAGGCGGCCAATGTGGTACAAGGACCAACACCCCTCAAAGCTATACGCCAAGACATCCAAGGGATACGTACGAGTCTAGTCGTAATTCCCTCCGAAAAGAGGAAGAACACAACACCCTAAACTCTGCACCGGTCTATTACGACGGATATGGCCGTTCTTACAATGGATATGGCCGTTCTTTGGATGGCGGCCAATGTGGTACTGGGACCAACACCCTTCAGAGCTATACGCCAACGCATCCAAGGGATACGTACGAGTCTGGTCGTAATTCCCCTGGAAAAGAGGAAGAACACGACACTCCAAACTTTGTACACGTCTATTACGACAGATATGGCCATGCTTACAATGGATATGGCCAGAGCTTAGATGGGAGAGACAACACACCTCCATCAACGTTTCCACCTCGTCAGAACGAAGATGCCGAGTTTGAAAGACAAATGCATGAAGCCACAATACAGAGCCAAAACGAGTACATCCGTAGGCTCGAAGATGAATCTCGCTACATGAACAGGCAGTACAATAACTTGTATGATGTTTATTCAAGCGGGCCGTACTCAAGTGACTCTGGGCCAAGTCAAAGACGTGATACTGACTCAGATTCCAATTAATCATACATGGTTTTTGTGTAATGTAATCCATGTGGATAATGTCTTCCTGCGAGAACAATGTTGACTATTTTGTAAATTAAGAAGGTCATTTTTTAAAATCTTCAAATTGATGTTTATTAAATATTTCTACGTTGCGGCCATGTCAATGTGGATGATGAATGTACGATGCATGTTACACGTTTCCAAATGAATTTTATTGATAATTTTTTAGTATAAGTGGATGTGTCGAATGAGAATTTTTTATACATTCCAACTTTTCATTCACCTCATATAAGTTCAAGAGTATTTCATATCATTACATGTTCAACAAATTTCTTTTTACAACATGTACCCCTAAAGTTCCTTGAGTATTTCTCACCCAAAAGTTAAAGCAAGAAGAGGAACGCCGGTCCGCGAAGGGGCCGGCGTGAATAAAGGGTCTGTTCGTTCCATCACTAAGACCATGCCCACCAGACACCGTGTCGGAGAGGGCTTGGTTTGTTTTCAATTTTGCGTTGATGTAGTAGAATGGACATGGCCTGTTGAATGGCAACGGTGTTAATAATATTGAAAGTGTGTGAAATTATTTCGATAGAGATTTTAAAGGTAACTCAAAGGATATTTATAGATGGGATAAAGGTGGTGGTACGAGCACCGGCAGTGATTACAATAAGCGGGTCCATTTTCCATCCGAGGGCAACGATGTCATTAATAAAGGGGTTGCCGGGTTGGTATTCATTTATTTTGTTTTCAATTATTTCCGGGGAGAATCTATCATTACAATATGTGAATTTGATGAATTGAATGGTATACTCTTGGTTAATGTGGTCGGGTGCAGGGTCATTGTATGGTAGGCCCCGAATGCAAAGTATGTCGGCTTTGAGCCTAGCGTTACAAGGATAGCGCTAAGTTGCGCATGTACATGGGACTTGGGAGTAGCCAAAGGGGGACCGTATTTCCTTGTGGGTTGTAACTTGTTATTAAAGGTGCCGGCATTCATGAGGATAAATCATCGTGATTTGTTATGGGAGGTAAATAGTTTTCAAATTTCCCATACCGCTTTGTTATGTCTTTTGACAATTAAGGAGTGTATGTGATGGTTTTGGCATTTTGAGTAGAACATGGAGCGATTTGTCGGGGTCTGAGAAAGTGCATATGGGGCATGTTACATATGGGAATTTTTCTATTCCAAATAAGAGTTGTTTTCGGGCATTTCCCATATATCGACTATTATGGAATTTGATGACGCATGTTATTTGTGAGTTCGGGATGATGGAATTCTTCCAAGAGTTTGTAGAGAGTTCATAGTCTATTTTGTTGTTGCCAACCCATTATTCTATATTAGGGAAGTTTTCTTTGATTGTGTCAAGGTTGTTATAGAGGTCTTGTTTCTTGAGATATTTGTTCAAGAATAAAACCGGAACCTTAATCGGGGGTATCCTCTTTAGGAGGCCAATCTTCTTTTTGGAAGTAGTATGGGGTAGTATGTGCATGTTCGTACGAGTCTTTGGCATTTTCATGCGTTATTTTGCGGACCTCTTTTCCAAGTTTATTTGCTTGTTTGTTTCCATCGATATTTGCATGAGCAAAACTTTGTGAAGGGTTGTTATATGTGTTCAGTTTTGTAACATGTGGACCAACGACATTAAAATAGTTTGGTCGAGATGGCTATTGTAGAGGATAGGGTTTGTTATTTGGATGTTTAGTAGATAAAGTGCATTGATACAGTCAGTGAATATGTGTGCGGGTTCGTTGTTGTATTGTGTTGTGATGATTTGTAGTGTTTTGTGCATGGCCATAAGTTCTGCTCTAAGGATATTTTAGTGTGTGGAAATTACTCCATAGAGTACACAAAATAGTAGACCAAATACATAATACAATATCAATGAATACAACAAAATCTTCCTATTAGCATTTTTGCTATTCATATTTGAATGCCTCTACATTTTAATGTATGCATGTTTGTATTAATGATTGCATATACTTCATTGCTTAAAATTGTTATGGTTCTAGATGACCGAGTAAATATGCCGTAGCAATCTACCTACGGAGTTAGGCATTGAACTTCCTTAAAATGCTTTATAAACACTCACAAGAATGTGGTTTTTGAAAAACCTTCTACACAATTTATTTTTTCTACTAAATCAAAACCCTACTTAGAGATCTGATATCCACTATTAATATAATCTGGCCAAATTACAATTTCATACACTGCGGATGAAAATAGTCAGAGGATGGAAAAGCAGTCCGTGGTTGAAAAAACAGTCCCTGGACAAAAAACAGTCTCCGGAAGAAAAATCGTCCGTGAATGACTATGGCTAAGTATTAAGAATCATCACAAACACTATTAAGAAACACTTAATGTTTGTAGCCCGCTCCCTCTCTACTCTTCCAATTTTTTTAAAGTAATTTTGAAATGAATCATTTTCTTAATATTCGGTAATATAGATAATTCATTAAAATGGTTGTTATAATGCGTTGCAAAACAAGCGCGAACCACTACTAAACTTCTATAGATGCAAACTAACGGTTGGCGCTTGCTTTGCAACGCATTAGTCCAACCATTCTAATGTAGTTTAATATTATAATTTGTTTTTCAAAATTTCATCTGCAGTCTAATTTTCATTTGCTGCGAATGTTTTCATCCGTTGCAAAAATTCCATCCACAGTCTGATTTTCATCCGCAGTTTGATTTTTCATCCGCATCTTGTTTTTCATTCGTTGCGTTGTTTTTCATCCGCTGCGGAAATTTTCATCCGCTGCGAGATTTTTCTTCCGTTGCATAAAATTTCATCCACAGTGGATGAAACTGTTTTTTTGGCAGAATTAACTTAATAGCGAGTTAATAACTTCCAAAATATTCATTTTTTTGGAATTCCGACTTCGGATTTGGGCTTTTTAGGTGCATTTTCATCTTGTAAGTAAGCAAAAAAATTATTACAAAAGTTTTGAAAATTTGACATTTTTGAGTGTATTTAAAAATAACATTTTAGGGACTAAACTTTGGAGGTAGATCATGGCTAGAGAATATGTTCATCACATTCGATCTCATGCATGTTTTTTGTGTGTTAGTGTTGGTTGTGTTTTCAAATTTGTTATATATGGCAATATTCATTTACAAGACATGTAAGGTGTCTCATTTGAAATCTCATTTGAAACAATAATATGATGATGGACACCAAAAGAATACAATTGGATGGAAGGGGACGTCGCCAAAGCGTGCATGAACCCTAAACATGCAAAGTTTGAATCAAACTTTTAACTTTTCTATCCACCTGATTCAGGCTTAAATATTTAGAAGAATGTATATGACAATGTCATGGAAAACCTCATGAGAAACGATGTTTTTTACTGTTCCCTAGAAAAAACAAGTCTTCTCTTTATTGAAAAATAGCATACCAACCCAAGTCAAACATTTTCACACATTGTCACTCATTGTCGGGCAAGGTACCAAAAGATCTTATTAATTTTCACATAAAACCTACATATCTTTGTATTTGTTACATTTTATTTTCTCCACATTAATATGTGGTGTAAACCTTCTTATTGACCATTCGGATTAGTAATCCAAAACACATTAAGTTCACAAGAAATTAAAGTTTGGATTGGCAAATTTTGAACCTCCACTACTTCCACAACTGTTTTGAATACGCTACACCTGTCCTCTACCTCAAAAAATTGTTGTCTAAGGAACTAACATCATGCTTAAGGTAGTGGATTTAGACCTTGTGTAGTTCAAAATTTTGACACCAGGTAAAGTCAAAGTCTGCTGATCCACTAAACGCAGTGAAGTAAATGAACCATTTGCTTCACTTCACACACTATAATCTTTCAATCTGTGCGGTCAAAGTTTTTGAAATATTGTAAACATATTTTTTGATAAATCTTAATTGAGATCCTATGGTCAGAACTAGAAATCAAACTTTTGGTTTCCTTCTATGGTCATTGCACTAGAATCCAACAACTTTGAAGTGTTTTCGGTGCAAAACTATCACGATAACTTTGGGGATATAGGAGACATGTTGTATGAGTAGGGAGTCGGGTCTAAGGAGGCGTTTCAAATGGGGGTAATTTCTAGAAATGCTAAATTATATTCAAGAAACATAAAATGGTTGAGGTTATGTATGATTTAGTGCCATGGGCACTATGATCTATCCAAAAAATTCGAATCCAAACTCGTAAAATTTGATGTACGTCTTCTCTACATAAAACCTAGAGATCATCATATTTTACACATTTTGCTTTTTCAACAATATGTAGTGAAAACCTTCCTAAACCTAGGTTTGGATTATCATTTGAAATCAAATTTAGTTTACAAAAAAATATTACGTGGAATGGCAATTTTTAAACTCCAATATTTGCGCACTTGATTTGAATATGCTACAGTTCTTCTCTACCTCTAAAAATTGGTGTGTAGGGAAATATCATCATAAGGTTGGATTTGGATATTGTGAGGTAATTTCAAAAAAAAATCTGAAATACAAGAATTTTGAAATAGAACACATTGATAAGTTAAAAAATCGGAACTATGCCACAAGCAAAACCATATAAAATACAAAAAATGTCGTCATTTGCACGGCTATATGAAAAAAGGTTTTTTAACTTCTTGTGCCCAAATTTCAAAGGCATGCAGTACATATTAATCTAAGACTATTGCTATAGTCACTTTAAAATGTGCATGCTATCAAGTACAGCCTAATAATGTCGAAAGGAATAAAGTAAAACCTATGTATTACTTATACGTTGACCAAAAATGCTCATGAGGCGTGGGCCAGTTGTATGTGTCGCTGAAGCGTGTAATGATATGAAATAACCCTCCAGCGCCGTCTCGGTTTTTGTTGCAGACTCTCTCCATGTACATATGAAATGTATCTGCAAATTCTTGATTTGAGAATACTACAGAACTCCGAGATTCGCGTTGCACATTCTCGTAGTCTATGGACATTGTCCGCCCGTTGATTCGTTGCGCTATTCGGGCCGTAGCGAACTCCTCCAAAGCCATCGATAACTTCGGAATCATTTGCACATCCGCATCTGGTTTGTGCAAGTACGCAACCCGCGGATCCACCCACCATCGCTTTCGCAGAGTCTCGGCCATGTCTTTACGGTTCGTGAACGTATAAAGAGACTACATTGGTTCGTTAACCTTCGTGGTCATGTCCCAATCACATACTCCAACATACACTCGCGATTCATCTGGAAGGAAGAGGAGGAAAATATTATCCGGAGACAAGCCGTTTTGGAGATTATTGCTCTTGAGGACCTCGTTCATGATGCGCAACAACGCCCACGCAAGCTCGATCCGTTTTTTGCGAAAACGAACCAACTGATGAACTCGAATAATCTCATCTTCGGAGAATCTTCCATGGTTCAAATGTACAATGACATCGTCACCAAACTCAATATCCCGGTTCAACATCTCTCGAATTGTTTCGCCATTCCATCAATACGCATAGCCTTCGTCCATGTCCGGATGAATGGCCACGAAACGGATGACACCTGGATGTGGAATCCTCACTGCCATCGACTCGTTCTAATGCTCTACTTTTGCCAAATCCGGCCGTGTCTCCGATTGGTTGGACAATTTGGCGGCAAATTCCCAAAATGGTTTAATGCCCGGAGCACCCTCAATGCGGACTTTGCGAATGGTGGCGTATTCACCTCTCCTCTTGGCATTGTTCATTTGTATAACCGCGGCTGTTGGCGGAATAGCAATGAGATGGACTTTTCGCAGCAGGTCTTCTTAGTGCCCCTCTATCGAGTTCCACCATCCCACGGAGCCATGCATGTTTCGATTCTTGGCGAATGGCTTCGTCTGGGCCACGAATAAATCTGCCTTTAACAGCACGTCGTTGAAAACTCCATCCGCCGCGCGATTGAACCTGCCAAATTTCGTCAACAAGTTATTGGCATTCCAGAGTGAATCATGCACTCTGGCATCCAAGAACTTCAAAAACCCCCGCTTCTGGGTCTCCATATTCCACATCGGGGCTTGAAGCTCGTCCATCATGTGCTGCCGCATGTCCGTCCGGAACTTCTCGGGGCCTTCATCCCGATATTTGACGTATTTGCTCTCCAATGATCGAAGAATACTTGTCTCATAGAATCTGACGGTCAGTTCTATGAAGAAATTCTTGCAAGCCTCTGATGGAGCGTCGTGGATTATATGAAGCTTTACTCCAAAGTCCGCAATCTTCTGCTTCTTCTTGTCCTTTGGCATCTTCTTAAAACCGCCGCCGTTTGAAGTTTTAAAAAAAAACTGTTTAGAACAAGTTTTTAAAAAAACTTTTAAAAAAACGGCAAAACCTCCCCCCCCAATGTAAATCACTTTTTCCCTCCCAAAGATGAGGAGCCAATGGATGGAAAAATGCCAGCCAAAGCCACTCCGCATCCACTCAAAAATATATTTTGAGAGGGGAAAGAAAAAGTGAGAGAGAGAGGACGACGGACAGCCTTTTATAGGGTGGCGGACGTCCATGAGGCCGACCGCCACCACCGCCGTCCGATCGATCGGTCGGGCGGCCGTCGGCCTGATCGAACGGTCGTCGTGCGTCCGCGCGATCAAATCGCGGCCGTCCGATCAGGCGGACTGCCGAAGTGCCGTCTGATCGCTCCGACGGCAGCAACCGATCGGACGACCTATCGCAACTTGACGGCTGCGATCTGGCCGCGTGGCACTTCGTCGAATCTGACGGTCCAGATAACTTACCAGGGCCTTCCGTAAATGCATTTTACTCTCCCTAGACGGTGCGTCCGACGTGACGTCAGGACGTCCTCGTCTTAGGACGTCCTAGGACGCTCTCAGACCCCCAAGGACGTCGGATTGGTAACCCTGGTTCTATACTTCACAAGGTTTGCGGCCATTGCCGTACGGAGATGGTCAAAACGGATTCCTGTGCATAGGAGGATGCAAAAATGTATTCGCGCTTATCATTGGTGCACTGTTTTTCCTCATTATCCATAGAAATGTGTACAATCTTGTCGTTGATACCTTCCACAAACTCGCCACGCAAAATCTACCTGCACTTTCCTGCATTCAACCGTTTAACAGCCCGCTAAAAAAAACCTTGCCTTTCTGCGTTCGCGCATTCTTCAGTACATATCGAGGCACTCCTCCCACTTCCTTGAAATTTTCCTGCACCTCCTCCTTGACAGGCACATCCATAGCTTCATACGAGCCCCAATGCCCGCTAAAGTCATCACAAAACTGGTCCATCTCCTTCTTTCTGCAAACAGGAAGCAACAACGCCTAGGCCTTAGTATGCTTGAGATAATCGTGATGATTATCTTGTTTAGTTGTACAGGCTAGCAACATATGGCACAGATGAGACAAACGATGTTTCTGCTGGCCATCCAATATAAGCCAAGCAAAACGATCCCCTACCACGGACCGAACAGCAGCGTGCATAAATTCCGTGAACAGACCCCAGGCAGTTGCAACCTCTTGGCTAAAGTCGAGGATATAAATATCCGTTGGAGAAATTTTCCAAACAACTTTCTTCCGCTCTGTTGCCAGGTAATAGACCCAATAGATTGTAAAGAAAAACTTTCCTATGCCTGCAATACCCAGTACAACAAAAACCCGATAATTCACGCTTCCCATGTATCCTTTCGGGGTTTGTCTCAAGTCAATGTAGCTTTTCCGAATCCAGATCAGAAATGGATTCACTTCATTCCCAAACGGATCTCCACTGACTAGCAAGAATTTCCCAGCAGCCTCATTGTTTCCAGGTAGCAAAGACTCGTAATTATTTTTTGCCTCTCGGACAAAGGATTGCAAGTGTTGTGGAGCTTGCAGAATTTCACCTGCCAGACCTAAACAACAGTGAAAAGTGAGTAGGATGACCTGCTGCTTAAGACACAAAAAAACTAAACATGTATAATGATGCGACACGACGGTTACATCATTACAAAGCATCGCTAGAGACAGATCGCTTCCAAATGATCCGCAAATAAATAGAAGTGGTTGCAAGGATAGAAAACTCGAGAGCTTGAATTGCAAGAACAGAGAACCCGGGAGCTTGAAGGAACCGAGCGAAAAAACCTACACCGGACGTGCTTAGTCTACCTATGAAGGCAAGAAGCCCTAACTTACAAAACCTAATTGCAACGATCCTTACTAACCATCCGCTAACACCTGCTACCACTTTACTGCAAGAAATAATACACCTTCTGCATGACCTTTGCCGCAAAGCATCCCAGCTCAAAATGATAGACGGATCAAAATTGGGGCACCAGAACCCATCAACCTTCCCCCTGCATACCTCCTAGTTTCAGCTCTAACGAAACAACAAAGAAAACAGAAAGAAGCCACGGCACTGCTCTCGGCCCCATATCGCTCGGATGTAAACATGGCTAAGGATGGCCCTAAAGCCATGGATTAAGCCAAACCCTAAGATTCAATCTTCACACACAAATAAGAACCGCAGTATTGACGAACAACGCAAGTAAAAAAGACAAAAACGAGGTTTAAGAATCCACAAAGTACGAAGAAGTGGAAATCATAAAGGTTCTGGAGGGTTTGAACAAAACTACTGATACTTGTAGCCGTGCATTAAACAAACCCTAGCTATCAAAAGAAAGAAACCAGGGGCTGGATCAAGGACATCTCAGCCAAGAACTTGGGATGAAATACACAAACATCCGATTCCTGAAAAAAAATCAATCAAACCTAAACAGACAAAGATCAAACTGTCTGTGAGGCATCTTGGCAAAACCCTAGTTAGAATCACTCGTGCTTCTTTCACGCCCCACAGCTCGTAAAACCTTAGTGAAAGACGCGCAGTGTAAGGACAGAGAACCACAGATCTTGAAGGCTATGGATTAAATGAACCTAGGAGATGTGAGACCTAACCAATCAGCTGCCCATACATCACTAGAGAAAGCCTCCAGGTTGCAAGCTTGAAAATCCATGGAAACCCTACTCACACTGTCCATGATACCCTATTGAGACATTGCAATGCAACAAACTCAAGGAAATGCCAACTCAGCTCAAGTCCTCTTGAAAAGCCAAAGAAAAGCCAAAAAAGTCCAGAAACAAACCCTAAGCATCAAGAACTGAACAAATCCCAGCAACAAGTTACGGACGCAACAAAGGAAGAGAACCCTAGAGAGCAAACCCTACATCCTGCCAAAAATGTACAAAACCATCTCCAACCCATTCATCCGCTTTCTTACCATACTTGAACAATAAGCAGTTTTCACTTAGAAAACACAGAAAACCCCGGCAGTGATTTAATACAAACTCGACACCAAAAGAGGGGAAGTGCGAGCGGGAAACATACCTGAAGACGCTGCACTTGCAATACGTGGACTCTATGAGAGGGAAACATACCTGCAGGTTTAAAAAATGCTTTGATGGATACAACCACACCGGGTCGGGTAGGAAGAACATGCGCCAAGTCTTCCTTAGAGGCTAATGCAAGTGCAGTTTCAGTATCAAATCCCGCATCCACCAACTTCTTGATGTCATCATCTCTGAATTTCGCACCTAGACATCTCTCTTGCAAGAATAGGCGGAGGATTTTGTACTCGTCATCCTCCTCCATCAGGCTGCAGGCAAAGAAAAGAAAAGGAGTTACAAGAGGAACAACGAAGAAGTAGAACTATGCAATCAAGCCGCAGCATAGATCAACACACAAGAAACAAACGAAAATTAAAGGGGTGCAGGAGAAAGATCCATTGTATAAGAGAAGGGTGCAGAAACGAGCGCCGAAGTCAACGTAAATCAAGCGACAAAGGAGACAACGCCATAAGAAAGAAAGCGGTGCACCAAAAATGATAATGAGAGAAAATGTTTTCAAAACCTAATTAGCAAATCTAGCAAAAATGAAGCTTGAGGAGAAAGACAACAAACAAACTGAAAGAATATTAATTACATGCCCAAGATGAATCGCGTCAAGAGCTCCGGAAACCTGAAGCAACTTAGACCACAAGGCCGGCCGTGAGAGATGAGAGGGGGGGGCTTGTGTAGGTACCAGAACCATTAAACTAGTAGACATAGAAAATATATTTGTTAAGAGACATGAAGCAAACAAACCAGATGAACAACAAGAATGAACTGTCTTTGTGAGCACAGGTCTTGGTTTATTTACCTCAAGGCATTAATGCCTCAGGATTAATGGTAGGTTCAGTTAGTTGTAAGTTAACTGCTGGTAGCTGGTGGTTAATGCCTCGGGATTAACGGTAGCTGGTGGTAAACTGCATGTTAACTAGAAGGTCTACCTAATCCGAGTAGGTGAGCTGAATGCTCCTAATTAAGAACCTCAAAGTGAATGGATATACATTCATCCTATTTTAACATTCCTCCTCGAACGATGATTTTCCTCATTAAAAAAACTTCAAAAATATGAAGGAAAAAAAGTTTAGTCATCATTCGGAATCTAATTCACTCAGGGTTCTCATACTTGCTGCTGTGATTAACTTCCGGTGTTGGGGAGTGGGCATTGCTTTCGTCAGAACGTCGGCAATGTTGTCGGCCGATGGAATCTTCTTGACCTGAATCTGATTAGTTTTGGTGAGGTCTTGTGTGTAACCAAAGATGTGGGGGCTGATGTGTTTGACACGGTCAGCCTTGATGAATCCCGAAGACACTTGCTCGATACACGCAGCGTTGTCTTCAAATATGATGGTTGCGTTGTTTCTAGGTGGGAGTCCGCTCATCTGAAGAATAGCTTCTTGCATGGTGCGCAGCCATACTGCCTCGCGTGATGCTTCGTGGAAGGCAAGCAGCTCGGCGTGGTTGGTGGAGGTGGCAGTGACCGTTTGCTTAGTTGATCGCCATGATATCGGTGCACCGTTCTTGATGAAGATATAACCAGTCTGGGACTTGCCGGACAAGGGATCGGTCTTGAATCCAGAGTTGGCGTATCTGACTATGTCACTCGGTGCTTGTTTTCGGTGGTGAAGTCCGAGATCCTTTGTCCCACGGAGGTATTGGAGGAGGTGCTTGATGCCTTGCCAATGTCAGGCCGTGGGCTTCTGGCTGTGACGTGCAAGTACACTGACTGCGAACGAGATGTCCGGCCTCGTGTTGGTGGCGAGGTATAGTAGGGCTTTGATGGCTACTAGGTACTGGGATTTGTCGAGCTCCTCCTCGTTGTCTTCGGCTAATTGATATGGATCTTGTTCGGTGCGGCTCTTGCCGATCATGGGGGCGGACAACGCGTTGGCATTCTCCATGTTGAATGCACGTAGCATCTTCTTGACGTAGGTCTGTTCATGAAAAAGCAAACTGCCGTCCTCGAAGTGTTTGATCTGTAGACCCAAGCAGTAGGATGTGCGACCTAATACTTTCATCTCGAATTTTTTGGTTAGTAATGTTTCTACGTATTTACTTAACGTTGACGTCCCTATCGAGTTGAGATCATCAACGTATACTGCAAGGATCATGAAACCAATATCGTCCTTGAGGATGAATACACAGGGTAGGGCTGGGTGGGTTGTGAATCCTCGGATAAGTAGAAAGAACTTTAGGTGGTGATACCATGCACGGCCAGCTTGTTTCAAGCCATATAGGGCCTTGTGGATTCTCAATCCAGCAAACTTCCCGGGTTGGGGAGACGTACCACCTGGTAGGAAGTCTGGTGGAGGTTTAATGTGAATCTGGGGATCTAGGTCACCGTATAGATATATTGTAACGACGTCTTATAGACGGGTTTCAAGGGTTAGCTGGACTGCTATGCTTAGAAGGTAACAAAAAGATGTATTGTCCATTATGGGGGAGTAAGTTTGCTCAAAATCTATCCCTGATTTCTTTGTGTACCCTTGGGCTACTAGCCTAACCTTAAATCCAAGGACTTTACCGTGCTCATCTCGTTTGCGAGTAAATATCAGTTTGTGCCCTATGGGATTGGTTCTGAGGTTGGTCGCTAGGGGTCCAAAAACTTCACGTTTTCTAAGGGATTTGTATTCGTTTTGTAAGGCTTTCTCCCACTGTGGCCAATTTGTGCTCCTCTTGGCCTGTCTAGTGTGGTTGATTCACTCTCGAGGTGGGTGAGAAATGATTGAAAATCGTCCCACGGGATTTCTACGGTCGGCTCTGATGGGTTGTAATGCATGTGCATGGCTGCACGTGCTCGGGGGGTCGGGTTCGTTTTTTGTTTCTTGGTTGGGGTCACTGGGACCGGGTTACCTGAACCAGGTACGGAACTTCTAACGATCCGGGGTCCCGAGTGGAATCCATCAGGGATATTCTCGGCCAGGTTCTGTAGGTTTATTAATTTTCTAACACTATAAGAAACCCGTGTTTTTTGTCATGTCCTTAATCATGTCAGCGTGTTTTTTTGATGTCTTGGAGCTAGCCAGTAATGTCTCCGTGAACGTGAGGATGTCCACGCGTCAATAATGAACAGTGGAGGTGGGAGGGTCCCGAAACGCGCGTGCGAAATAGGAGATGCGACGATGTCTCCAACAACGCGCCCGTCCCCGAGGACGTCATCGAGGACATCTTGGGTGACGCAAAACTGCCACGTTGGCAGCGGACAAGCGTTTCACCTGGGATAAGAATGTCGAAGTTACTGCTGTGCAAGGTAGAAAGCAGTCCAACGTTAAAAAAAACAGCGAAACGGGTAGCGGTATGCAAGAGGAGAAACAAAAGGACACGAGCCTTATAAAACAAGATTTTATTTATTTTTTAAATTAAAAAAATTAAATATATAAAATTGAAGAATATTCTGATTATATTTATTAACTTTGATCCTCTGAAATTTCTGATTTGTCCACTTCGTATCAAAATGGTTTCCAAAATAAATTTCAATTTTAAATATTAAAAATACAAAATATTAATTAATATTGTAATAATATTTTACAAAAACTGATTATTTTGTAATTAAAGCGGACATATTAAATTCAATACTGTATATTTAAATATTAAATAATATTTATTAATTAATATAATATTAAAATACCACTTTTCTACCAAAACCAGAATTATAAGGAATTTAGGGTGATTTTGTAAAGTCCTTGGTGGCTTATCTATGTGGACATATTATATATTTTATAGTTTACAGCACTTCATCTACATGGCAAACACAATTCCATGTCGGATAAGGTGACACGTCATTCTGTGTATAGGTCCATGTCACTTGAGACATCCAATTGAAGATGTCTCGACTAACGTCTACATATCTTTGAGGACATCCCATAGAGACGTCTCTAAAAACATCAACAGTGTTTGGTAAAACATTGACATGTCCTGGAAAACATCATCGTGTCTTGCAAAACATAACCATCAAGTAGGATGAATTTCGTCAAGTTCATTGGATGAATAGAGGCGGCGAGGGTTAGCTGCTGCAGCCATAGTTAGGTCATGAGACCTTTAAGTAGAATTTGAGGTTGCACAAAGCTCACTTTGGCCTTCATTTCTCCAAGTAGTTAGAGTTTAGAATGTAGAGGTTGGAGTTTTAGAGTGTAGACTGAGTTTACAAGTTAGAATGTTAGAGTTTAGAGTGTAGAGGTTAGAGTTTTAGAATTTGAGAGTGTATGGTTTAGATGTTAAAGTTTTAGAGTTTGAGAGTGTTAGAGTTTAGAGGGTAGAGGTTAAAATTATATAGTATAGAGTTTAGAGGTTAGAAGTTAGACTTTGAGAGAGTAGAGTTTAGAGTGTAGAGGCTGCGAAGAAGAAATGAAGAAAGAGGCGTGCAAGCAGGCGAGTAATTGCACAATCTAATGCTGGCCCAAATGAGACTTAGGTGAGCCACTGCATGATATATGAACAACACGGGAAATCTAGAAGACGTCTTCAAAGACGTCCAATCAAACGCGTCGACGTTTCCATGAGCGTCTGAGATGTTTGGTAGAACATCCCAAGAGACGTCTTGTCACATGATGCAGGTTGTATTGCACTTTGTGGGGCATGTTGAACGTTCACATAGTGCTGTGATTAGAGCTAGCAGTTTATGGACGTTGTTCTACTAACTAGATTTATAGCAATTTCCTTCTTTTGTAAATCCCTTGTTTAACCGCATGCGTTGTTGGCCTATTGAACATGTGCAGTGTTGGACATGCAATGTGCTGTAAGCGACATAGAGACGTCACGATGTTGTAGAAGACGTATGCCGCAGCACTTAGGAAACGCAGGGACATCTTTTGAAACATCCCCGTGTCTATGGAGACATTCCTGGACATGTTCACAAACACGACAATGTTTTAGGCTACGATGTTGTGACACATTAGCGATGTTCAATTTTGAGTACAGTGTAGGCTGTATTCGTCTATGTAATGACTATAAAGTGGAAGGCATTCATATTTTAAATTGCGTGTATATCATATTACCACATTTGCAAGTAGGCCAGTAAACATGAATTTGGATGAATGTACATGTTACATATATGATGAGGTATTCATGTCTTGTACTCATGTCTTGTACAACATATTCATGTCTTGTACAACATCTCTCGATGTCCCTCCAAAACACCATCACATACACAGCGTCAGCAATACCATGCATCAGGGGATGTCACGTCAGACACGCATAAGTTCTTTGAGACGTCTGCGATGACACCCTCAGTGCCGACGACCATGGGTCGGCAACGTATTGGAGGACGCGATCATGTCCATCGCCACGTCCTCTAGGGCATGGCGATGTTCAACGAAATCAACATCAAAATCCAGGTAGCGTTGGCGTAGACGTCGAGCAGGACATCTCCACGTCAACCCGGGACGTCTTAAAAAACACAGCCATGTTACCAATGACGTCCCCGCGAACACGAATCTGAAAAAAAACCACGCAAATCTCTGCTGACGTGGCATGCCACGTCACTCTTTCCCGGGTCCACATCAGAGGCCACGTGGGTCCACATCACATGCCACGTCACCAATGGAGAGGATGAATTTCCCGGCCATGTGGCACTGCCCGTCATCCTGCCGCTTAGGTGTCGTCTCCGTGGCGCCCAGTTGGCACCATTTCCAGCCTCCCAAAATCTCCGAAAATCGTCCCTGTCGCAGGGATGTCCTCGCATTTTTGGTGATGTCCCCATGCGTTATAGCGTGTTACACGCGTTGGAACGTCAGAGGGATGTAAATTCGGATGTCTACATGTCTCCTGGGACATGATTCAGGACGTGACAAAAAACACGGGTTTCTTATAGTGTAACCTCAGTTTCAACTAGAGCAGTCTGTGGGTCTGGGTTTAGGGTCAAGGTTTCTAAATCCTTGAAGTTTAGGGCTTTGTAGGTGGCTAGATTTGGAGTGCCCGGGAATTTGTTTTCTATAAACTTGCAGTTCTGAAATCTAGCCTTGTAAATATCATCACTCTTGGGTAGTTTGTATCGAATGATAGTTGGGGAGTCATATCCAAGGTATATGGCTCTAGTTCTGTGGGGTGTTAAGGTCTTTTGTTTTGGGTCAGAAACGGGGACCTATACTTTGCAGCCAAAGGTGCGTAAGTGGGCGATATGGGGTGTTCTACTGGATGCTAGTTCGAGCGGGGTTTGGGTTTGTAGAAGTGTAGGTCTGAGCCTAAGTAATACAGCGGTGTGTAAAACAGCATGACTCCACAAGGTGGGCAGTAGGTTCGCATGAAATAAAGAGGTCTAACTATGAGCTAAATCTTTTTGATATATGCTTCTGCTAGACCATTCTCAGCACCGAGTAAGTTAATTCTATCCCGGATGCTACACAGAAATCTTCGAAGGCTTGGGATTTGAATTCTTAAGCGTTATCCATTCTAAGATAACAAATCTGATTGTCAGGGAAGTGGTTCCGGAATCTAATAAGCATCGCTAAGGTTTTAGGGAAGACCATATTTCGGGTTGTAAGCAATGAAACCTCAGCATGTCTCCTAGATGCATCAACAAGCACAAAGACGTATTTAAACTGACCGGATTGAGGTGTGATGGGGCCGCACCAATCGCCATGGAGGCGGTGTAAGGCGGCTGACATCTCTGTCGGGAGCTTCCACCTCGACGGCTGTCTTATTAGCTTCCCTTGTATGCATGCGGGGCACTCATCCACGCGCTCCGCGTCGTTGGTGCACAAGTCGTGGCCTATGAGCTGAGGGATCATCTTCCTCATCATTGTCGTTCCCGGATGGCCTAGCCGGCGGTGCTCTAGGTTGGCCTTGCTGTTGGTGGCTAGGAACGATGATATCATGTCCCTTGGGGGTAGGCGCTGATGACATGCTCCAAGGCATCCATCGGCCTCTTCCTTACCTTTGCAGGGGGCTCGACTTGCTTGATAGCAAGCTCGTATAGGCCGTTGGCTCCCTTGTGTGTGGTGGCGAGGATCGTCGGCCCTCGCCTCAGCTCCAGCACCTCTTCATCGTCCTCACGCGAAGTGGAGACGTGGATATTGTTGGCCCGTACGTCACGATAGTTGATCAGGCTACGTGGGGCGTCTGGGGCATACATTGCCCGCGCACAGGTGAGGGGAGCTCCCCCGAGCAAAACAATCGATGGCCGGCCCTCACGGAACTTGAAGTTCCTTGTGCCTGTTGTTGTGACTATGTCACAACTTTGCCACGGTTCGTTTCGAGTTTTGAACTCGAAGTACGACGGGTCTTGTAAAATGGTGTGAGTAGAGGCACTGTCTAGCAAGGCAATTTTGGCTGTGCTGACTGGCGCTACTCGCTGGACCATATAGTTTTCTGGGTCTAGCTCAGTGAGTGTGAGGGAGGGTGCATCAAGGGTGTGTGTTTCCCTCTTGCCCTCCTTCAATGACTGCAACTCTTTAAACATCTCACAAACATACGGGGAGGCACGACATTCCTTGGCGTAATGATTGAGGCGACCACATTTATGACATGTGCCTTTGACTGTCTTAGTGGATGACTGAAAAGATGTTTCGTTTTTGGGTTTATATGTATACCTCGGGTTTCGAAGATTCTGATTCCACTCTTCTTTCGGCTTCCAGCTGCCCTTCGGTTTTCGGCGTGGTGCTTCAGAAATGTGTGACTCCCGGCTGTTGTTGCCTTGTGCTGGCTTGGAGTTGTGTGTTTTCGTCGGGTTCAAGGTCTGCGGTTGACGTTGTACTTCGCTTGTATGGATCTCCTTGGCTGGGCGCGATTCGACATTCTTCAGCAATAGTTGTTGTTGCTTCTCAGCCAAGAGCAGGTAAGACATGAGTTCGGCATGTGTCGTGAACCTCATGTTGCGGTATTGCTGGGCTAAGATCGCGCATGCAAGTGGAAACGTCGACAGCGTCTTGTCAATCAGCTCGATGTCTGCTACTGTGTCGCCGCAAAGTCGGAGTTGTGCAATGATTCTGTGGAGCTCCGAGTTGAATGCAAGGAAGTTGGGGAAGTCCATGACACGTAGAGCAATCCACTCGCTACGGGCTTGAGGTAAAAATATGGTCTCCTCGTGTTTGAATCGGGCCTCCAAAGCTGTCGACAGTACGGCGGGGTCTTCTATCTGGATATACTGCTGTCGAAGTGAAGGATCAAGGTGACGTCCAAGGAGAAGAAGTGTCTGCCATTTGTATGTAGCTGGAATCTCCTCCTCGGGTTCTGGGTTTAACGTGACGTCTAGTTCCTCAGTGCATAAGTATGTCCGCATGTCTATGTTCCAGCCTAAGTAGTTCGATTCATCGGGTTCCAAAGGTTCAAAGATGTGAGGCTGTATGCGGCTATTGTGGGGTGGGCAATGTGCCGCCATAGCTATAACCTCTATGGTTTCTACAACAGGTTCAGCTTCGGGTGTCTCTGTCTATTAAGCTGGCTGCCTAAAAAAAAAAAAAAAACTTCATATATGTCTACACCAGCGGAGGATGATGAAGAGAGCATAAAAAAATCTAGAAGGACATGAGCGAAGGTGCTGATAACGTGTTAAGAGACATGAAGCAAACAAACCAGATGAACAACAAGAATGAACTGTCTCTGTGAGCACAGGTCTTGGTTTATTTATCTCGAGGCATTAATGCCTCAGGATTAACGGTAGCTGGTGGTTAACTGCGTGTTAACTAGAAAGTCTACCTAGTCCGGGTAGGTGAGCTGAATGCTCCTGATTAAGTGAATGGATGTACATTCATCCTATCTTAACAATATTCTTGAAAGATGATCAGTTCTTTTCTAGATTTGCTACTTTTTAATTCTGTATTTCATCAGGCTTTAACTATTCAAGTAAGAGACTTGAGGCAATTTTACTTTCTATGTGCCTACACAAGATCAGTTCTTTTCAATTTTAGTACATGAAACCCTTAAAATTGTGTATCATGTTTGCTGGGTAAGTGTTGTATCCAATTTTAGGGCTTCTATCTATGCGGGACATCTTGGCAATTGTGTGTGTGAGGTAGAGGATTTGTCATGTGGTCCCTGCAATTGGTTGTGAGGAGGCGGTTCGCGTCTGCGTCAGCTGCTGCTCTGCCGGTGCTCATCGTCGGCGCAGGACCCGTGGGGCTCACGCTCTCCATTCTGCTCTCGCAGTATGGTAAGAGAAACCCTAAACCCTACTTTACATCATGGGAGTGATCTGGTGTGTGTGGTATGTTGTGTGTGGTACCGTGAACTTCAAACCCTGATGCTCTTCTTTGACACCATGAAAGGGATTCGAATGTGATTTCATGCGTGTGGTATGGTATGGACTGGTAACCCTAAACTCTACTTCTCATGTTTGACTTCGTGGGAGGGATCTGATTACGCGTGGTTACGTTCAGTGTTGGTGTCTTTGGCATTCCTTAACCCTAAACCCTACTTCTCTTGTTTGATATCATGGGAGGGATCTGAATGTGTGGAGGGGCGTCTCTTGTGACCCAAAACCCTAAACCCTAAACCCTTTTTCTCTTTGTTTGCGTCATGTTGCAGGAGTGGCGTCGCTGGTGGTGGACAAGCGGAGGCGGTTATCCGAGCACCCGCAAGCCCACTTCCTCAACAACCGAACCATGGAGGTAGGTTGGTGCGTTGTCTGGATCTCTTATGCGACTTGATGGGAGTGTGATCTGAATTCTGCAGTTTTCTTTCTGGGCAGATCTTCCGGAAGATGGGGGGGCTGAGTGGGGAGATCGAGGCGCGGCAGCCCCCGGTGGAGCAATGGCGCAGGTTTGTGTACTGCACCACCCTCTCTGGTCCCGTGCTCGGCATTGTGGATCATTTGCGCCCCGAGGGTAATCATGCATCCCTCTCCTTTTCTGTCTGTTCCGATACCCTAAACCCTACAACTCTAAACTTAGAAGGATCGACAAGTAGTCTACCAATGTGATTTACCCTGTTCTCTCTCTCCAGACCTTACATCACGGCGCAGTCCAACATCGGTGGCGCATTTCTCGCAACACCACCTGCTCCCGCTCCTGCACGAGCGAGCCCATCGCCTGGGCTTGCGAGTGTCCAAGCACAGCACCTTCTGGCGCCAATGCGGCGCTCTGGCTCCATACCCTGGGCCCATCCTCATGAACCACGAATGCGTCTCCCTCTCAAGCACCTCCAAGGGCGTCACTGCCAAGATTGCTGGCTTCCAGGGCGCGTCTGTGGATTTGGCCTGTCGGTATGTGGTGGCGGCAGATGGAGCGGGTAGTTCCATTCGGAAGATGATGGGCGTGGCGATGGAGGGGGAGGCGGAGATGCAGAAGCTTATTAGTGTGCACTTCGTCAGCAAGGAGCTGGGGGAGCGCCTGTTGGCCTCTCCGGAGCCCGGGATGCTCTACTTTGCATTCAACCCCAAAGTCATTGCAGTGGTTGTTGCACATAACCTTGAGGCCGGCGAATTTGTCGCTCAGGTATGTCCATCAAACCTAATCAGGAATGAAGCAAGTTTTCTCTGTAACATGAGGTAGTTTGTATCCTCATAGTAACTCTCTATATTTATCTTGATAGGCTTGAAGTGCTATTTTTTTTAATAGCTTGGGCACTTTGGGTTGATGTTCTGTTGTGGTCGTTACTGGACCGTTTTTGCAGATTCCATTCTATCCTCCACAGCAACGTCTTGAAGATTTCACGAGCGAGGTGCCCTTTGTTCTTCTCTTATGTTTTTCTTTGGAAGGTTCTCGTTGGTACTGTCAGAGTTGATTTGTAAAGTCACCCATAAGATACGCCCTACTCTTTCTCCGCTCTAAACAGTTATTAAATTAGTCGAAGAGCATGGTGCCTTATCCTTGAATTCAGTCAAATGGAAGAGCTTGGTGGCCTCTAAAACTCAAGTCAATGTAGTTTCAGCCTTCTCGAAGAGTGAAGAAAGAGTTTGCATGAACATTAGCCGCCTCTCTCCTTTGAGCTGATTTGAATGAAAACCGAGTGCGTATCTGATTTAAACTTTGGGTGACATTTCAAATACTCTTGCAGAATTTCGCGTTGGAGTTAAGTTTGTCGCAATTCAAGTGGCTGAGCTAGCGCAGTTGTTTGCATGACTTCAGGTTTGCCGTGACATTATATTGGAGGTGGCAGGAAGGAAGGACTTGGCTGTGGAGATCAAGACGGTGAAGCCATGGGTGATGCATGCTCAGGTTGCGGAGCGTTTTCTGGACGGGCAGGAGCGAGTTATTCTTGCCGGAGATGCTGCTCACCGCTTCCCTCCAGCAGGGGGCTTCGGTGAGATTTCATTCTTCTAAGAAACGATATGTGAAGTGGGGCAAAGAGACCATGAGTTTTTAGACCTCTTTTCTCATTTGAAATTATTGATGTCTTCTCTACGTAGCTCTAAATCAGGTCAAAGACGAGATAGGCGGCTAAGATTCATGGTATACCATGACCTCTCCTTCCTCCTCAGAGGTGGCTACAACTACTTCTAACTTGAGTTAAAAGGTCACCAAGCTCGTTCACATTTAATTGAAGGATTCACCACCAAGCCCTTCCATTGATCTCAGAGCTATTTCGAGCAAACAATGAGTATCAAACGAGTGGTATCTTGTTGAAACTTGGGGTGACTTTGCAAATAACTCAAGACTTGCGTAAACTTTCCTTTGACAGTTGTGTTTTGTGGGCTTAGGAATTAAGAGGTATCAAGAGCATGCTACTACTACTTTGTAAAGTTTCTTTTTACATTTTTTATGATGAGACTCGAATGTTTTTAAATGCAGGTCTGAACACTGGCGTACAAGATGCTCACAACCTTGCATGGAAGCTTGCGGCTGTGCTCAAGGGACGTGCTTCCAAGACTTTGCTGTCCACTTATGAAAGCGAGCGTCAACCGGTAATTTACATTGCATTTTCTGTATTTTGTTATCTGCTCATAACATTCTAGATCTAATGCTAGGGTGGCCGCTTGGTTTGATTAATTCCTTTTCTCATGGACCATGCTCTTTCCTTTAGTGACACATATCTGTTATTCTCCCCTTCGATGAGCATTTTCATGAGCTTCGTCCAGGCTGGTGGAAGAAGCTTCAAACTCATTTAGGAATCATCCTCCTCAAAGTTTTTATATGGAAGGCTGCCCTAACATTTGTTCTAGAATGTTATGCTGATCTAACCAGTTTCAAAGTTATGCACGCTCTGATTATCTGGCCTGGTATCTGAAAAGGATGTAATTATCATGTGTAGGTTGCAAAAGCCAACACGGCATTGAGCGTTGCCAATTTCAATGCAGCGCTTGCAGTTCCTGCGGCACTCGGTCTTGACCCATCTGCTGCAAGGTCCCTTTTTCTTTTTCCACTTTTTAACTCTTAAGCACATCCTTTTTTTTAAACATTCTAGAAACCATGTTAGGGCAACCTCTTTGAGTTCTTGAAGTCATTGACTAATTCCTTCTGTAGTGGGCCATGCTCATTCCTTCACTGACGCTCCTCTATCTCGTCCCGTTGATGGCCATTTTGATTTAGCCCCATTGACGCTCATTTAGGAATGATCCTCAAACATACCTAAATGGAAGGTTGCCCTAGCACTAGTTCTAGAAAGTTATGATGTTCTTTGCTTGTAGACCCCTTGATGGCCACATGCTGATTAGCCTCTTCTAGTTTGGTTCTAAGCTCAAACCTACCACTGGTTCTAGAATATTATGTATGACCTTGTCATCAATTGTTTGTTCCTCATGTGGAAGTGTGGTATAGTATCTTTAATTGCTGAGTTTTCCAGTTTCGAGGGTGCAGAATTGTGCATGGAGCTATAAACAGCCGAGTTGGGATGCTGTTCCCTCCAAAGCTGCAGACTGCTGTGCTGGAGGGCATATTTGCGGTGGGGCGCGCTCAAGTGTCACCGGCTTTTCTCTCGGGTTTCAACCCCATCGCCTCTGCTCGGGTGGTAGAAATGCAAAGAATTCTCAGGGAAGGGCACAGCCTGCAGCTCCAATTTCCAGCGGAAGATCTCGGCTTCAGGTTTCTTACCGAACTGTTGTCATTTCAGAACTTTTGCTTGAACTACTATAACGATCATTGCTAACAGTACCTAACAGTTTCCTCTTTAGAGTTACTTGTAAACTCGCCCTAAATTTTCAATTAGATTCCCCTCTTTTACTTATAGTACTCCACTCTTAGTAGCTATTAGATCAGTGGAAGAGCTTGGTGGTCTCTCAACTAGAATTTTAAAGAGCTTGGTGGTCTTGAAACTCAGGATAGAACTAGTTTTAGCGGCCTTTGAGAATGAAGAAAGAGAGTTCATGTTATACTTTAGCTGCCTTTTTCCTCTTGAGCTGATTATAGATGAATTGAGAGCTATTTAGGACTGGTTATAATAATTTACCCTGCGTAAAATCAATTAGTGTAGGTGGTATATTAGCAATTATCAGTGTTCTCGGTCTCTGATTTTCTGTTTTGGGCTCGTGGATTAAAACTAAGTATGAGTGCCTAACATGCAGGTATGATGAAGGAGCTTTGGTTCCGGAGGGAGAGCAAATCTCCTCATCTTTGAAGAGAAGAAGGGTGTCAGCTCCTACAGGAAGAAGGCAAGAGTATTTCCCATCGTCTCAACCTGGTGCTCGTTTGCCCCATTTTCCTATTGTTATCCATCGTCACTCATCCTTCAAGGTTTGTATTCACGGAATCTATTGTCTTTTGAGTATGGCTGAATTCCCTAACCACGCAAATAGACCATGATATGTATATATCTCTCTTTCTTTCTAGGATGTGTGTGGGGTTGGATCTTCCATTATTTGTCCAGAAGTGTTTCTGTATTCTAGATTAATGTACTAGAACGTCACCCAAATTTTCCTCCGACCATATCGTTATTAGTTCAATAGAAGAGCTGGGTGGTCCCGAAACTTGAGTCCAAGTAGTTGTAGGCGTCTTTGAGAGTGAAGAACGAGTTTTCATGATGAGTATTAGCTGCCTTCCTCTCCTTGGAGCTGATTTTAGAACTGTTTTAAATTCAAGAGAAGAAATTAACTTATTCGAACTCTACAGATAACTCCGGTTGTTCCACAGAGAAGCTGCTCAACTCTGGACCTCATCAGCGCAGCCGACCTCCACCTCACGCTCATCGTAGCCCCCAACCAAAGTGGCCGCAAATGGGCCGAAGCTGCGCTCACAGCTGCGAAAGCATCCGCCGTACCCCTCAAGATAGTGTTCATGTGGCCAGCGAAGGAGGTGAGTGAATTACAAGGACTCTCTGCCGAAGGTGGAGTCATAGTTCATCCAGAACAAGCGATAATTCATGCGGAGGAAGGGGAGCGAGGGTGGTGGGAGCTTTGTGGCGTTCCGGAGGAGGGCGCCATCCTGGTTCGGCCTGACGAGCATGTGGCGTGGAGGGCAAGCGGAGCACCCGATGGCAACTCTGATCAGGTATTGCACCGGGTTTTTGCGAAAGTGTTTCCTGTGCAGGAAAGTAGAACTTTGGAAGAGAGATGCGTTCCATAGTCACAACCACCTGAGTATTGTGTAATCTATCGTGTGGAGACCAACAAAAACCATTGATGCCTCTTTTAACGGCAATTGCATCAGGTTTGTGCGAAAGAGTTCTTTGTACAGGAGAGTAGAACCTTGAAAGAAAGATGCATTTCATAGACACAATGTGGGTGCAGAGATTTGGCAAGGTGGAGGATACTAATTCCGTGGGTTTAGTGGTCTACTATAAAATGCACTTGTGTCTAATTCATTTGCTCCTAATCCATCTACATTGCACTGATTGTGGGTCGAAACATCACTAGAAATGGTGGCAAGTGACTTTATGTGATACTCTTGATTTGATTACATAGATTTTTCAAAGACAGACACATTTTTTCAGTCATCAATTTTTTTTCTTGTAGTATGTTCTTACATGCCCTAATCCTTTGGAGCCCAAAATTGCCATCGGGTGTTCAAGACCCAAATTTGGATTCTGGAGGTGTTCAATCTTTACATGACATCCATGAGGAATTAGGTTGTGAAATTTGAGGTTCAGATTTCCGCACACATTACATGAACACTTTGCACACAAATCATGATTAGCAGTTATAGAACTCATGGATAAGTTAGGAATACAAATCAAAGTACATCTAATACACTGAAAAACAATGAATATCATGTTGCATACTATGTTGAATCTCAGACACATGCAAATTGATTTTGGTCTTAAACTTTGATTGAAATTTCTCATAGTTATTTGTCATTGTTTTTTGATTGTTGGACTCTCTCATTGCACACAGAACTTTTGTATTAATTCGTATAAGTTTGGAACATTTTTACATATTGTCAAGTAGACAAAAAGTAAAAAACTCATTAATAGTCGTGTATAAATGTTATCTTCATATAAGATATGTCCATGGGAAGCTATCGACCTTTGGTGCCCGGTTCATGATTCTGCAAAGCCATGAATAGCGAAGTTCAAGTAATAAGTAGCAACATCGCTAATCACTCGCACGAGCTAAGAACGGCTTTGTTTTGGAAATTAAAAGCCCTATCAAAACATCAATCATAGCTAGATTAATCATAAATACATCTTCATCTAGCTGATTCTTTAATCCCTAAAGGATTGGGTCTTGTGCTTCACCAAAACCACCCCAAAACTAGCATTTTGTAATGAGATATTATTAGAATTATTCACAAGAAAATTACTATATTCCACCGTTGGATCTTCAAGCTTACTACTATGAGAAGACACCCTAAAATTTTCGTAAACTTTGACCGTACGGATCAAAACATAAGTACATGTGAAGAGTGCAAAATTGTTTTTTTCTGTCGTGCCCGAATTGGTTCATCATACTTTGACTGAAGATAATGGCATTTTTTTTCATTACACATTGCATAAACTCAATGGATCTATGTTCTACCTTGTGATTTAAGTCATTACATGCCAAAAATCACAAGCAATGGAGGTGTTTACAATAAGAAGAATGGACCTGCAAATGCAAATGACCAGGGGTATAGAAAGTGGCTCTTCACTTAGGAAAGCAATTTTATTTTTAAAGTAGAGAAATAATTGTTGGAACTAATATCCAAATGGTGAATAGAATCATTATGTCATTTTCTAACAATAGAAAAAAATGTTTATTGAAAAGAATAAAATCCTTAATTTCTATGCGTTTTTAGGTGAAAACAATGAAGGTACCAAGAACTTTCCTTCACTACTACCTGCATCAAAAAATCGCAATTGTCAACTCTACATTAGCACTATTCATCTCTACAGTACTCTGTCCAGTTGCCAAAAGAGTTGAGTTTTTAATGTTTGAAGCACCATAACTTTTTTCCTATAAATCCAAAAAAAGAAAGAAAAAATTCCCTGCAAAGATAAACCGTATTTCTATTAGCAGTACAAATTTCAAGAACTTATCTTACAGAAATGGATTTTTAAGAACCTGCCCAAATCGATTTGTCCTTGAAGGAATAAATTGTCCTTAACCCCTAAGGGACCAAACGTCCCCCCAGGGTCATTTTGGATTTTGGGCATGTACCTACAATTCGAAAAAAAATCTTTTTTAATTGAATTTTTTTTTCAAGATAGGATCTGATAAGAGCTTCGTGGAGATATTTTTTTGTTTTTTTTTGGATTTGTGGTTTGAAAGTTAGTACCACTTAAGCCAAAAGTAGGGACTTCAGGCACCTCCAAAAATTTTGACAAAAGTTTCTATTGACATTGAGATTTTTCACACATATAAAGAATATTTCCTTATTTGGAAATTTTCAAAAAAAATTCTTGTCTTTAGTGTAAAAAGGCATTTTATTCCAAGTCAAACATTTTCACACATTTTCGGGCAACGGGGGAAAAAATTCATCTTTTCTACATAAAACCTAGAGATCTTCATATTTTTCACTTTTTATTTTTTCAACAACAAAATGTGGTGAAAACCTTCTGATTGACCGTTTGGATTATCATTTGAATACATATGTAGTTCACAAAAAAATAAAATGTGAAATGACAATTTTTGAACCTCCACTCCTTGCACACTTGTTTTGAATATGCTACCCCCCTTTTTTACCTCTAAAAATTGGTGTGTTGGGTAACAACATCATGCTTAAGACAGTGGTAAAAGATTTAGACCTTGTACAATGCAAAAATTTGATACAAAGTGAAGTCAAAGTCTGCTGATCTACTCAACACAGGGAAGAAAATGAACCATTGTTTTGACTTTATACACTAAAATCTATCAATTCGTGCGGTGGATTGCAACCAAAATTTAATATTATATTTATATAGAAGTCTATTTTAAGATCTTACGGTTGAAAATCCGAAATTCACTTTCAAATGTGATTTTCATGTCTCTTTTTGGAAGTGGCAGTTTTGGGCTGGTTTTAGAGCGAAAGTGGTCGTGGTCCTTTAGGGGTTAAGGGGTTGAGCTGATCAATAGTGTAATACTGAGTTGTGAATGATTCATGGCAAGTGCATCACATGCTAGAAACCGAAGACAAGAAAGATAAAATTTTAATATTGAAGATATACGAACACACTTACTGGAGCGATCTAGCCATCCGTTGTCTCGCAAATTTTGGAGAGCTGGTACGTCAAGTAGAACTTAGGGCCGCTTCACACAAGGCCGAGTGGAGAGTCCGACCGTCAAAATTTCTGCCCAAACTATGACGAGAGTCCAAACTTTTGGATTAAAAAAAAACATTGAAATATATGTATTGAAGCTTTTGGGCAGCTGTGGTGTGAAGATCCAAAGCCCAAGTCCAAAGTCCAAACCCCGTATCATGACGCCCAAAAAAACCAAAAAGTTTGGCCACTTTCATCTAACGGTCTAGATCTTGTCGGAATTTGATTATTTTGTTGAAAAATTCGACGGGCTCTTGAAGGAAGTTTGGGTCAACTAAAAACGGCGACCTAAGTTTTGCTCAAGAGTCCGTTGCCTTGGTGCCAAAACTTTCCAAAAGTACTGCCATGTAGGCACATTGGCAGGAATGCTATCTTGTGAGCGGTGAGCGGTGAGCGGCGAGCGGCGAGCACTGAATTCATGACAACTTTTACCATTTTTTTTTTTGTGAAATTAAAAAGAACACCTATTTCCGTGAGTGTAGGTGGATTGTGCTTCAAAAAATCAAAATAGAAACATTAACATAAGAGAAATTATGGACTTGCAATCGCTTTAATTTATTTTTTATTCAATAGAGGCACCTATAGCCGTGGCACTATTTTTAGACTTTTGGGGAAATTTTACATCCATAAGTAAAAAGATAAGAGATAATGAAACATATATTACAATGCAAATTTCTATTCTAAACAATAGCAATTTCACATACAATTATGGGGGAAAAGTACATCTATAATCCCCTTATTTTATTATACAATAGAATTAAAAATATGGAGATGAAGTACATCTATTCAACTATCAAAATTCTTTTATTGCACATATCTTAAGACCATGGATAAGCTATGCTTGAATAACTCTGCGACTTGCAGTAGATAAATTCTCTTGGATGTGTATTACTATTCTAATTAAGTCTAATATGTATTACTATTCTAGTGATTGTTTAAAATTAATGGTAATTTGTGTCTGAAGGTTTAGGGTGGTGAATGGAGAGAATGATAGTGATGGACCATCTAAAAATATTAGAAACTTTGTATACTATTCATGATGTGATAATTGTATATTTGTAAATTCAATGACACATTATAGAAATTGATTAAAATCCATCCGTGAATGATAATTCAAAAGATATTAGATTATCTAACTAGAGTACAAACATTTATGTGGATGAAACTAATAATCAAATGAGATATGCAAGGGTGATATATATCCATAAATCCAAAGCCTCATATTAGGTCAATACGGCATACAAGTAACAAAATAGAGGAATCACAACTCTTCACAGGCAAACTCCTCATCACTGCCCTGATGGATAAATGACATACTGCTATCAGAACCACTATCAAAATCAGTACTAGCCTCCTCAGCCTCGTCATCCACAAAAACCTTCGCGCCGGAGCCGAATCGAGCAGTTGGTGGACATTGTGGAGGCGACGGCTGCGCTACGGATACAATAGCAACAGCCTCAGCATACTCAAGCAAAATATGCGGCTGCTCAGGACTGACAACCTTGCCTGCCAAGTAAGCCAACACACCAACGGGAGGTGTTGACAAAGAAGCCATCAACGACGTCGAGAACCGTCTGTAGTTGATTGACATTAGAAAAAACAATAATAGAATAACATAACAAAAACAATATAAGAATGAAGAGAACTTACTTACAAGTTTCCTTAGGTCGAGTCTTCATCTCTTGTTCGTCATCACCAAGCTCCAAAAGGCGCTTGAGAGAAGTCTGCTCCATTGGCTCAACAATCGCAGAATTCACCTCCACCGTCTGTGGAATCATGGGTTGCAGAACCTTGTCTACCAAGTCCTTGTTTGCCTCTAAGGCAAGAATATGACGCTTGAGGGCTTTCCAAGCCTTAATAGATGCGCCTAGAAAAAGTGTGGAATACAAATAGTAATAAATTAGAATCATGGTTGGATAATAAAAAAACTAAATGTATAAATGAAATGAATATACCAATAGAAGCGGTGAGGTCCATGACGATCTCATCCTCCTTAGTGCAAAGATCAATAAGAGCCTCCAATAGATTCTACGACTTTTCTCTGGCTCCTCGCCATGGCATCCCGGTGGAGGCCCTCACCGTCAGTGACTCCTGGGTGATGTAGTTGATCGGATGACCGTCGGAAGAAAGCTCAATCTCATCCGCCAAAAGCTCCACTCTGTCATTGAAGACAAATGGAATTGGAGGATCACTCTTCCAAACAAAACACTTGACCATGAAAGTCTTATATATGCGGCCGGGGCGACCATCAGAGAAGAGGGGAAGTCTATTGATGGCTAACCACTTCGCCTCTTCGTCGAATCCCGACCAATGAGCCCAATAAACCAGTTCATTTGAAATGAACCTGGAATCTGGATAGAACACGATGATAGCTCCTCCATCACGAAGAAACGACTCTGCCAACTCGAAGCAAAACCGAATCGACAATGATTCTTTCCGACCCTTGGAGGTCGGCACTGTAGGTAGTGTGTTCCATGGTGGAATCAGAGTACCACCCTGAATGCCTGGAAATGGCAAGTCCTCCGGGACGTCAAATATAAACATATCCACCAAACCATCCTCAGTCACCCCCCCCCTTCATGTACCGCATCTTGGATGATGGATCAGGCATGGAGGGTCAACCAATGAACTATATCCCTCCAAACTACAGGAATAGAATAGATCTGTGATGGTTTTCCAACGAATGCTCTTGGTCGGTTGCTAGCGGATGGAGAAGCGCCAAATGTTGTCAATACGGGTGCCGGCTGTGAGAACGATCCAAGATCCACGACAGACAACAATTTCTCGGGCCCCTCCTTCGCCACCAGTGCTGCCAATTCCTTGTTCCTTACTCGAGTCTCTTTCTTCTCCTTCCTTGCAATCTCCTTCTCCAATCGTGCCGCCTCTCACTCTGCTCCTCTAGCCGCAATCCTGGCAGCCTTTTGTATTGCCTTCTCCTTGGCCTTCTCAGAGAGCTCAAGCTCAGGCTCAATCTGGAATGGAGCTGAAGCTTGCAAAACTAGACCCGCTCTAGAATGTGTTGCCAAGGCATCACATGACTCCCGGAGCTCGACCTCGTCACCTGGAGTTGGAACTAATCCGCGAAGCTCTAAATACCAAGTACACTTAGCCAAGTGATGCCGAGTGAAACGGCGCAGCTGAGACTCTCTGAAGATACACTTAGCGCTGATAGTGGTATCACACCACTTCCTCAACCGGATTGGCAACTCCCGAGGCTGCAATGCTCTGTTGGCAACGAGCTCTTGCCAAAAATATCGGAGCACCATTTTCTTGACACTTTGAGGTGTCTCTGGCTGCTTGAGAAACTCATCAGACTTCACAAACGACTTCGTTGCACTAAAATGGTTCTTTAACACCTTCTTCCAGAACGTGAGAGAGTTGGCCTCAATCCATGAGCCAATGTCCAGTACCAAGTTCGGGAGACCCTCCATCCTAATGGTGATATTGTCTTCCTTCACGACCTTGGCAAATAACTTCTCTGCCTCCTCCTCGAGCTATACATTAAAGAACATTATGTTACAAAATATAACTTACAACTGAAAAAAAAACAAATAATCAAATAGTTTAAGAATAATGAACTTATCCCTGCCCAAAATGAAGCCACATCGAGCCAGGATTTAAGATTGATCTCCAAACATGGCGCTCTTGGGAAATTGTATTCATTACTGCCCTCTTTTGACAAATTCCACCAACGCATCCATCTGCCTTTGAACCTCGCTGAAACCTTCGACGTGCAAAGCAATTGCAACTTCTCTGATGTAATTTCCGGCTTGTTCTGATAAACATCGTAATGATGAAGAACCTAAATCAAAGGATAACAAAGAAACGGTCAATGTAAACTATAATATCAATTAAATGATGTTGAATGAACAAATTCAATAAATTGCACATACGATTATCTCTTTGAAAAACTCTTTACCATTACGAGGGTCAACAATGGCAAGGAGTCGGGTGAGTAAGGTGCCACATTGTGTCTTCTTCTTTTGCACCGCTTCGGAGCATAGAATGACCAACTCCGCCGAGCTCCCAACACAATCAACCCCAACACCGGTCACAAGTGTGTCACGGTAAGTTCGAATACAGTCTTCTTGAGCTGCAATGAGCTCCCGCTACACGAAGAAATCATTTAAAAGAGTATAAGTATAATTGCCAAAAAACATACAATAACTTATCATACACATATTCAGGGCCACACATAATAGCATATAGTACACAAACTCAGTCCAAATTATTTCCAAACATACCTCATAGAGTAACTTCAAGAATGAATCGAAGGTCATATGGTACCACTTTTTGGTCCCCTTCCTAGACCACTCCGCCACACTAGCATCGTGATCCTCCTCACTAATCAGACCCTTGAGCTGATCAAAGTCCAACAACCCAAAATGGTGAACTCTCTTCACATCATGTGAGAGTTGTTGTGTCACATGGTCGGAGTCTTTCTGCCTGAGTGACAATGAACATGATCTTCAAAGACGAAAGAAAATAACCATGAAAATACAAACAAATGGAATAAAAACAAACAAACAAAAGAAATCAATAAAAGAACTCACTTGTTCCAGTCTGTCATGGTGTTTAGTAGTATATGGCGGTTTCCCAATGTGGGCTCTAATAAAATTGCCCGAACCGGAATATGAAAGGCACAATCCTTTCTATGCATGGTGGATATGACATCCATCCATGCAAGGTGGCAGTGGTTGCCATCCCACACAAAAAAATAGCGATCAGAAAGGCATTGTAACTCTGGCCAACTCGCAATCAATGCTTCGAACTTCCGGTCCTCCGCCCTCCAAAGGTTTGACCACCCCGTAGGCTCCTGAGGCAGAACTTCGCGTTCTACCATAGAAAAGTTTTTCAAGGCAACATAGAAACATGCAGATCCTGGGCAGTAGCCTTTGACAAACTCGCTCTTCAGCTTCTCAATGTCCGGCTTGACTGGAATACGCACCTCCGTCATTGGCAACATTTGGCAGAGTGGAATGTGCAACTCCCAATAGATGGATAATGTGACTTCTGGAGCACATCGTAGGAAGTCCCATGAATGGACTTTCTCAATGAAAGCTCTGTTGTGTCTAAATCGGGATCAACCCCAATTGCCAGTACTACTTGATGCACCATTTGCAGGACTAAATTCGAAGCCTCATGCGGGGAGCCCAAAGCTTCAGAAGCCGTCTCCGTGTCCACAATCAGCATCTCGAAGTCCACAGTTGGGGTGACCTTGTCTCCTTGCAGTGACGCCATCTATGAACATCCATTGTCAATTATAATGAATAACTAGTATACATAACAATTTCAAGACACTAGCATGAGTAATTAGTATCAGCATGAGTAATCTTGACACAGAACCAACAAGAAATCAACATGATACCAGCATGTAACATGCATGATACCAGCTGAAATCAGCATGATTAAAGTCCAAAGTCACCAAAAAAGAAACACATAACGCAGTTAAGAGTTTTAAAAAAAAACACAAATCGCAGTCCTTCATCTATCCCTCGGATCTGAGGGACCCTCGACTCTATCCCAAAAACTTTACAACTCTAGGCTAAGCATGAATCCAGCATGATTAAAGTCCAGAGTCACCGAAAAAAATACACAAAACGCACTGTAGAGTCTCCCAAAAAAACACAAATACTTTACATCTCTCGACTAAGATCACTACTTTAGATTGAATGAAGCAAGTGTCACCAAAAAAACGCAGTCCAGAGTCTCCAAACAAAACACGAAACGCAGTCCGAATACTTTACAACTCTAGGCTCATCATGAATCCAGCATGAATGAAGTCCAGATTCACCAAAACAAAAATCAAAACGCAGTGTAGAGTCTCCCAACAAAAACTCGATTACTCTACTTCTCTCGGCTAAGCATGAATCCAGCATGATTAAAGTCCAGAGTCACCAAAATAGAAACACAAAATGCAGTTTAGAGTTTTAAAAAAAAACACAAATCGCAGTCCTCCATCTGTACCTCGGATCCGAAGGACCCTCGGCTCTATCCCAAAAACTTTACAAGTCCAGGCTAAGCATGAATCCAGATTGAATGAAGTCCAGAATTAAAAAAAACACAAAACGCGGTGTAGAGTCTCTTGAAAAAAACACAATTACTCTACTTCTCAGGGCTATTAAGCATGAATCCAGATTGAATAAAGACCAGAGTCACCAAACAAAAAACACAAAACGTAGTTTAGAGTTTAAAAAAAAACACAAATGGCAGTCCTCCATCTGTCCCTCGGATCCGAGGTACCCTTGGCTCTATCCCAAATACTTTACAAGTCTAGGCTAAGCATGAATCTAGATTAAATGAAGACCAAAGTCACCGAAAGAAAATCACAAAACACAGTCCAGAATCTCCAAAAAAAACAACATAAAGACGCTAATGTAACCATTCCAGCAAGAAGCATAACAAGTTTCATTTACAAATAGAAAGTAAACTCACCATGTGTGCAAGTCGGTTCTGGTCGACCTCGATTACGTCTGAACAAATGCTTGTGAACCCAACTTCGATGTGCCCCTTTGCACCGCCAACCAGTTGTAGTCTTGCAGACACAAGCAACATGGAGTCATGGACAAAGAAGTTGGAAAAATTTGTATATACTATATTAGCTTGGTTTCCCAACTGCAATTTGAATTTAGGGTTTACTCTATGAAAAACTATGGCTCACAGGATTAGGGTTTAGAGGCTCACAGAATTTGGGGTTTACTCTAGGGCTCACAAAATTCAGGGTTTACTCTAGGGCTCAAAGAATTCATGGTTTACTCTATTTGAACACAGACTAGGGTGTAGACAAAGTAACATTTTGTTTGTACTTAATCAAGAAACAAGGGACTCAGCATTCACGGTTAATAAGTGAAACGATTCAGGTGATTTTGTTGCGTACTTATCTGTCTAACTCACGTCTGCAGCTCCTTGTCGTCGTGTGTCTGTCCACTCCCTTCTCCGTTCATGCCACCTGCTGCGTGAAATTGAAATTGATTACAATTTGATGAGGATCGTCTCATGCATTTCCACTCATGCATCTAATCTAATGTCGGAGGACAACTCATAACTGAAATGCTATTGCAGAAACTAAAGCTCTAGTATATTTCCTCACCAGAACTGAACTTCCGTAGCCACTCGAAAGCAATGACGAACTGGAATATGACGAACTACATGATGAGCAAGTGGATAAAGTGACCCTTCAAAGCAGGAAGGGCTTGTACACGAGTAAGAAAAGAAGAAGGTGTTCTCACTCAGCTTCGACAGTTGAGCTCTAGGTTGTCCACGGAGATAATCCATATGCCCTATAACTAGCGCATAATGAATCGGTCATTCTCCAGGAAGATAAAATATTAGCTTCTAAATACCTATTTCTTAGGAAACCATGACGCACAATATAATTGGAGATACATTAAGATTTATATGAAACCATGGTTACGCTGCATACTGTTTAATATTTTGAAGATATCGTATCTGTGTCGTTTGGGCCCGTTTCGCACCCAACTGTATCGGCCCACTTTCCCCTGCGCTTTCTCGATTGGTCCTTGATCGACCATTGGCTGCCCTAGATGAGGACCTATTCCTATTCCTTGTGGATCGTGATGAATTTACTCGGCTCCTTGGTTCCATAGTTGAGTCCATGCTTTGACAGTCATAGTAGTCAACAACAATGTTTGCACCCTTACCCCCTTGCATCGAGCTTCCCGACGCATTAGGTCCCGTTAAATCACTCGTCATGATAACTTGTATAGACTCTTCTTCCCCCCTTTCTCTACGCAGCTGCATAAAATAGCTGGACAACTACACATTACAAGTGTAAGTATGACCAACACAAAATTGCATTATAGAAAACTATTAGGCATATAAATATGAAAGACTTACTGCGACAGGACAGTGCTTCGCCTCTTCTGCTTGCAGTATACTTGACGATTTCCTGAATTGCACGGGCCCCTCAGATGACAGTTCCTCACGACTCTCCTCAGAAATCAAGGCGTTGTGTTGTTGTCGCTACGTTCGTGACCTCCTGTGGTTAGGATTTGAGTAGTGTGTTGTTCTTCTCTTCCGGCCACCCTTGCTTGTCATCCTCTACAAATTGACCTGGTTGCGTCACATTGAACATTTTCACACAAGTATGGCAGCTGGCTGCTATGATATGGTAAACAGTGGTTGAACCTCAGCAACCCCTACTTGGAGCTATTTTACTATTCCAAGCAGTTGCTAACGGGATGGCTCATGATCTCTATCTATTTTATAAGTTGTTGTCAGCCTTAATTTGAATTTCAAACTCGAAGTTAATGGTGGCTATAGCATCTCTATTATTTGCTTCTGCAGTCACAAGCATTGCACTTAACTGGATTTATCTAATGTATTAAGTGAATAACGACAACACCGGGGAAAAAGAAACTTTAAGCTACCTTGGTGGCTTAAGGGATACAACTAGTACTAACCTATTTGTTCATTGCTGACTCTCATCATGACCTCTAGATTGGTTTCTACTTTGTCGTGTTCAATCAAGATGTGTCAGATTGTGTGCAAGTCGTACTAGCAGGCTAAGAATGCATTATTCCGCCGTAGTTGAGAAACTCCGTGCTCTCCATTTCTTCTAGTATGCATAGTATTTAACTCTCTTTCAATTAATCATCTCTCATCTTTTAGAGTCGTTCAAACTTTGTTGTTGTTGAGACTGAGTGCTAATGGCATCCCTCACATCTCACTATGGCGGTGTTCCGCTTGTCATGTCCCTAGGTGATGATGGCACTATAAATGTCCCTGAGGCAGTGCTCTGTATTCGCTTTGGTCTCAGGATTGGAACAATTCATGTCAAACATGAGATATTTGATAAGTCGGGTAGACTTCAGCATTCCATATACCATGTGAAATTCCGCGATGATAATGGATTTGTGTGGAATCTATGTTGTGGTTCATTCAAGGTGTATGGTGTGTGAGATGCTCAAATATCTACGCATGCCTCGTGTGCCGTCACGACTCCTCCATCCCAATCAGGTGATACAATACTCTTGCCCGGTTTTAGCAGACAATCTAACCCAAGCGTTGTCGTGTAGAGAGTCTTTGCTTCAAGAAAACGCAGGGTTCTTGGCTGCACTTAGTTTAGAGAGGGAAAGGGAGAATATGGAACATATAATTTTGTGTTCAAGCCCATATAAACTCATAAGTCCTCATTTAGCATACGAGAAAGGCCTTCAATCTTCAACTTGTATAATAAAACTCGATGTACATATAATAAGACATGATGCAGATGTCTTGTAGAACTTGTCTCCCAAAAACTTAACTCAAAACATTAAATATCCTTAATCTAAATCAAGCCTTAATTAAACTCTGATTAAATTAACTAATTTCGCTTAATAATAATAAATTAATACTTAAGATAATTATATTTAAATAATATGATTAACCTTAATTAATCCACTTAATCTTAGTTAAGCTAATTAATCACAATTAGACTAGTTAATCTTACTTAACACAATTAACCTTGATTAAGATAATTAATTCCCTAATTAACCACAATCCCACATACCCTTACCCTTACATACCCTAACCACTTCATACCCTTCTCCTATATACCCTTACTCCCTTTGAAATCATTTCTCTAACCTCTCATTAAGTACAAACCGAACTCAAACTCTCTTTTAAACTCTTGATTAACCTTATAATTCAAAATACCACTACGGTTTCATACAAACTCGGAATGAGTCGTGCTATAGCTACTTGAAAAGCCACTAAAATACACCACGTACACACCAAATTTCACCTCCAAAAACCCATCTGGCCAGCCGCTATGTGCAATCAAAGTTACTTCTTACAAAAACTCAAATCAGCTGACCCCTCTTCTTTCAAACTAGTGCTATGACTTCACAAAAGCTCGAAATAGAGCATAAGATAGCTCTTTGGAAAGCTATTTACAGTGTACAAACACTCACCAAAGATGTCATTTAGATATACTTTGTACAACTTGCTACAAGGCTTCAAACCTACTGCTCATGAAATCATGGGGCAGCAGACCCCCTTGTGTTCGACAAGGCGCCGTTCACTCATACTTTCAGCTCTAAGACCGAGTGATAGCTTCATAGAGAGCTAACAACAAGGGCTACAACATACTCAAAATCCAAAACAAACTAAAACAAACACAACCCGAGAGAGCCCCCGCAGTCCAGCCCCTCCTTGGTAAGGAAGAACCCAACCCCCAAAACGGGGAAAGGAGCCAATTACAACTAACCTCAGCCCATTCAAAGGCCACATGGGCATCTTAAATCCCATTGGTTGCCCAAATTCTCCCCCTTATCAACTCTTATCATCCCCCTATCCTTTCTATCCTTTGTATTTTTAAATACTAACTACCTGGTCATCAATCTAAAGACCGGGTTTCTTCAACAACAACAACTAACTACACATATATTAAGAAAAATAACAACAAATGGTCTCAACTTCAGCCCCTAGATGGATTAAACATGTAAAAAATCAAGAATCTCACGAAGAACAGCAGCAATGTAACTTGATCGCCTTTCACTACCCAAGTGTCTGAGCGGGCCTTGAAGCCAAAGACGGTGACCAAGGTCATTGGACAAGCGGATTACCATTTGACCTTCATTAGTGTTTTGAAAACACCCTTCAAACACCACTTGATGGCCTTCGATAAGCACATCTCCAGCCTCCAAGACGATTATTAAAGTTCTTGCCTCCGGTTGTAAACTTCTTAAACTTGTCAAAGGAACTTGTTGAGGATCAAAAGCGGTACGTGGTTGAACACGACGCTCAGAAGGCCCTACTTCCTCTCGCACACGTCGCCTTGATGTTGATGGTTGAGAAAGTTGAATTAGATCATCCGGTGAGTGAGCTAAAGGAAACTCCCAATCATCAGGGTCTTGAGAAGCCATACTATCAACCTATAGAAACTAAGAAGAAACAATCCAAACTAATAATGACCTGAAATAATGTATAAGGCACGGCAACCATCTACCCTTTGTATGTTTTTCGATAACTTCATCAAGAAGCTTGCCTTCCCTAACATCAACTCAATGACATTTCTTTAATTGGAAACGGCTAAGCAAATTTAAGTAGCCATAGATGCCTTCCCATCTAAAAGATGATCCACAGTAAAGTCAGATTAAGAAACAAACGACTTATCTGTAGCAGTATAAGACTATTGCGGGCTCGATGATAATCGCCAAGTTGCAGACTTGGTTGGCTGTTAGAGCCCGTTTGTTATCCGCCGACTGATTCCGAGTTCGAGTCTCATTGAACTCGTTGAACTGTTCGGGCGGCTGCGGCTTGGCACTTGCTAGTGAGAGCAGGAAAATAAGCAGCCAACTGGCCACCTACCTACCCCTGAGCTAGAGACAAGAGATGCAGTACATCCAAGCTAGGCTAACAAGCTCCAATTGTTCCCACATTGAATTAAACTGTAGGTCACTCTACGACCACACTTTTTGTATCTACATTATTTTTTTACATACTGTAGTTATTTACATCACGACATAGTACAATTTCTTAGTGACACTGACGATGACGATGACTCTAATGTAAACTTGGGAGAATCATTATTTCCCTTGAAATCACAAGACACGGACGATCAGCCTGTGTCAATTCCAATTGCAAGTAGATCCCAGATGTCCCCTTCTATTTCTTCTGGGAAGCCTCCTATCCATCCTATGTCCAAGGGTATCAGAAGTATCATTCCATACATCTGCCAGACTTGTTCTAGGAAAAGGTCTCGCTCTGAGTTGTCACACGCTGATTTTGATAGTTTTGAGATTTCTCGTGTGAAGTATCTACCTCCACAGTACAATGGAGACATTATATTTGAACTGCCACCTCTTCCAGAAGGTATCCCAACTCAATTTGGGGGGGGGTCTTGACGGAATGAGCAAAAGGTACGATGGTCATATGTCGTGCAGGGCAATGACGACCAACATCATGAACGACTTCGGTCTCACTTACCAAAAATCAACATGTACCAGACATCTTCAATGCCTCAACGTCAGTTGTGATTGTAGATGCAAGAACGAGGGTCGCACAAATCAAACTGAGTGGGCCGGACTTGCCATCTCCCCGTTTCCTGTGAATGGCGGACCATCGGGGAAATCAACTTTAACTTGTAAAGTGTTCCAAACCCCTCCCATTTGTTTGGCGTTTTGTGATGCACGTATTTATTATGTGACCTCTCCCGACTTGGAGCGCACCCGACTTGCCATTCATCTTGGACATCACGATCATCCAATCTCAATGGGTGTTGACCAAACTGCGATGGACTTGATGCATGAGTGCGTCGCAAAGGAAGTACAGTGCACACCAAAGGCTACTAATTCCGCAATCATCATGGCTGCGAGTAAGAGTTACCTTTCCGATTACTTGATGTGTCCCGGATCTGGATCATAAAACCTTGAAGGTCAGCATCTATGGATGCTATCCTTGACTAGTTCGAGACACTATCATCTCCAAACATCCGGAATCTAGTATCGTCATGCAAACGCTTCTACAGTGGAGGGAAGGGAGTTATCGACAACATCATGGATTTCAAAGAGTCGTCAAAGTTTGTCTTCATCCATGAAAACAAGTTCGCTGGCCAATCTAAAGGTAAGGTATCTGTTTTTAAAATGTCTGTCGATCGGCCTGGTAGTGGTATTGACCTTGTCAGACGAATGCAACCTGGTGGAGACCTCCAAGATTGTTGGTTGATGTTTGATCATGTCAAGCGGGTCAAAGACTCGACTACAATGGCATGTCACATGTACGACAACAAATACTGTAGAGTCATGACAATAGCCATGTGTGATATGCAATTGGAGGATGCTGAAGCACAACAATTTTTCTGGGAGAACCTAAACGATACAATGAAGAAGCACGGAGTAGAAGACACGAACTTCAAAGGGTTTATGGCTGACAGTGCAGGAGCAAATTGGCATGTTGTACGGAGGGTGTATGGCAATGGCGACAAATACGTGCCTTTGGAAAACAGAGAGCGAACATGTTTATTTCATTGGACAAAGTGCCTTCACCGAGCCACCACCAAGAGTATTCTCCATGCCTTTCAAGATCAACACATTACACTGTGCAAGATATGGAAGACTGCCAAATCACAGGAAGAGGTTGAAGCTCAATACAACGTGATTCGAGGGTGGTGGATGTCATCTGGCGCCACTACTGACAACAAGCGTCGTGCCCTTAAAGATTGGATGACATTTTGGCATTTTCGTGACTTGTTATAGACAGTGGGGTGGCGCAATGCAGCTTGTAAGTCCTCTTTCTGTCTCTTTTGGATTATCTTATTCAGTAGCATACCTATGATGAATCTCTCAATTTGCATTCCGATTGGCCTTTGTAGGACCTCATGCTTGACGAAAGAGCTGACATGCCATCCTCCAACCTTGCTGAGACTGTCCACAATCCTTGGCACCAACAATCCGGAAACACAATGACGTGTTTATACGCGGCTATAGTGGATGACCTCATCCGCGCTTTTATGCAAATCAGTACTTACCGAGCATGGTTAAAGGGAGGCACATCAGGTAAAGGTCCAGACAAAGGTATGCTTCGATTGCAATTTGCACAACGTTCTGGTGATCCTAGACTCATAACAGAAGCTGTTAAGAGTTTTTCAGGGGCGGAAGACTTATTGACAGGAACCGGCGGACTTGAAAGAGCTGAGATCTTTGGATCTACTAAGCGTAAGCTTGACATGCCACCCGGATCTAGTAACGACTCTCACTGGTCCGATACAATAAACTACACTATTCCACGTGATGGCACAAGGATGACTCGTGCGCGGATCGAGGAGGCGTTAAGTGGACAAGATTCCGGAGTTTGACAGACAACATCAGTGTTTGAATCAGAGTGTGATCCGTCAAAGTGGCACATTGCCCGCCTTTTGAAGAACTCTAAACGACAATGCCAGGCATTGCAGGCCGGGACTGCTGAGAAGTGTGGCGCTAAAGTAGGGCGTGGGATCCATAGAACACCAGCCCTAACGTATATTGGTAGGAGAAAGGAATTCAGATCACCACGAAGTATCACCGTTGAATTTTGGTTTTGCACTGATGATCTTGGTCGGTGTGTGAAGGGATCAAAGAAATATAATGTGGTTGATTGGCCAGTGATTCCAATGACGTGGCCGGAAAAGCTGGGCACTAATTTGACAATGCAAGAGGTTTTATGGCTGGAGGAAGCAGGTTTTCAGTTGGAGCAACGTGGATTACTATCGCCTCGAAGACAATTTCAAGTGTCTTTGAACATGCATCTTCCGTGTTCCCACTTCCCTATTCCAGAGAATCCGGATTCTTATCATACATTCTAGAACGGCTTAAAGATTCGTAGGACAAATGACGAGCCTTCCGTTCAATATAGAAACAAGTGGTCAAACGTTGCTCTCATGAATCACTGCTACATTTCAAATGTCACTGCAATACCTTTTCCGGGATTTGGATGCGTTATCACTCTTGAAATCGAGAAGGAGAAGTCGTATTGTGTGACCATCACGGACTACCCCGCATGTACATGCCCTGATTTCTTGAAGATGTCAACAGAGGCGTTGGGAAAGAAGGGGCAATGGAAATATTGTAAGCATGTGTACTACATCTTACGTTACTTGTGAAAATTGGACTACAAAAAGGACCTGTTCATGCATGCTCCAAGCTACAGCTTCAATGAAGTTATATGCATACTAGAGCTTGCTAATATTGCAGACCTCGCATGATGATGTGCGTCACGGCAGAACTTTTAATACTCTATCTATATCTAGATAGCTGATGTGGTGTCCATATTCCAACTACGTGACTGTAGGTATTAGTTAATTATTTTTGTTTTTTTTTCAACTTACAACGGAATTGTTTTGTTAGCAACTTCCGACAGTTCCACTAGATAGAGCCAGCATACCACAACGGGGATTTGAATCCTAAACCACTCCATTTGGAGAAGTTGGATAACTCTCACCATCACCCGGTAGTTTAAGGTTTTCACAGACCGTTGGTATTTCTATAGAAACATTTTATATTATTGCTTCAAGAAATAAATTATCTTACTCCACATCTAGTACTCTAGCACTTCATCAGAAGGTTATGTTTTATAAAAATTTGCCATCCTATATAAAAGCACAAATGTAATCCTCAGGGGGAAAAAAACTCAAAGATTAAAATTCCATGACATGCGTAAAAACATGGAAAAAAACTTTCAATTGTCAATGTATCCATGGCTATAGGGTACTTTCTTAATTTAGAAGATTTGGAAATATTTAAGGCCAAACTTCATATTTATACCACTAATTTCCAAAAAATCACAATATTTTTGGTGTTCGCAAACTATTTTCTGCTCACTGCTCACCGCTCACCGCTCACCGCTCACAAGATAGCGTCGCTGGGCACATTAGAAGACGACGGCCTTTGGACTTTGGCCTTTGGTGTAAAGGCCAAGAGGTCGGACTTTGGCCATTCAAGCAATCTGATTGGTGGAAACCGATAGACTCTCGACTCGGGCGTTAGGTGTGAAGCGGCCTTTAAGGTAAGCCCCTCTAAAACCGACAAGTTAAGGAATGTGCATATATGGAGAGAGGAGATAATTATTCTATTATTTTTCACTGATAGCCAATAGAATTACAATTCCAACCCAAGTGATTTCATATTTTTCCGATGAAAAATGATTTAATTATGAATTTTCAAACTGTGTAGCCATGATTAGTGGATGGCCAGTAGTAGGTACCCCCCATAACCAACGACCGAAAGTAAGGGTCTTGACTAATAGCAAACCTCCATTTGGAGATGAGTTGGTGGTAATGGGATGGAAGTGGGTTGGATATATCTCAATTCTATAGGCGTTGGCTATGGATTTTTGTTGGTTATGGGGGGGCTTACTTTAATAGGCTCAATCAAGCCATTGCAATCGCTTATTCTCTAGATGCGATTATTGGGCACCCTTCCAAAATCAACCAGTTCAACACATACCACGTCGGAAGACAAATCGGTCATTTCTAATTCCTCACAAGGGGCCCAGGAGGCATTACCACTTGAGGGACATGGTAAAAACCACACTTTTACTAGGTCTGTTTACTGAGTATGTGGTAAATTTCATTCCATGAGCAAAAAAGATTGTTTTTACTACTTCCAACAACAAGTAACAGCGTAAGCGTTCGCAACACCTACCTTGGGGATGAAGTGGACGAAGATGACTCCCTCTCACCGTCGCCCCGTAGATCTCGAACCTATGGATAGGATATTGACAGGGCCGAAACCCTGACCCTCCCTCTTCGTTCACTCTCCCTCCCTCATTCTCTCGCTCTCTACTACTGCTCGGTGAGGGTGGCTGTTGCTGGTGCTCGGTGTTGGTGGGAGTTGGGTGGGTGCTGGGTGCGAGTTGTTTAGGGTTTGTTGGGTGGGTGCTGGGTGCGAAAGTTAGGTGATCTGGAGATGTATTGATAAATTTCTGGGTCGCTTGGGGTTTGTTGGGTGGAATGTTATAGAGCTCTGTATGTGGTGTTCGTGGGCGTGGTGTTCGTGGACGTGGTGTTTGTGGGCGTGGTGTTCGGTGTGGTAGTGTCAGATCGGGTGCACTGCCAGCACATCTGGAGATCGGGTGCGTCGTCTGCTTGTTGCCTTGCTTCATCATCGTGCTCATCATCGTGCTCATCATTAACAGGAAACTCAAAGAAAACAAACGTATTCGAGGCGAAATCTCCACCGACGAGAGATCTCGTAGGGCAAGGATTTAGCTCGCTCTCCTCACAATTGCGCCCGAGATTCAAAGTCACTCCAATGACCCTGTGTGTTTGTTGGTTGAGCGTTTGCACGCACACTTGAGAAACCAAGGGTAGTAAAGGTTTCGAATTCAACCGCGGCATGAAGGAGCCAGCCCCGAATTCTGGTGGTCAAACGGGAGAAACGTTGAGTAAGTCTTTAAATGACATGTGGTTTTCATTCTCTTGCTCGTGTCGTGTAGAAATCAAAATCCAACCGAATGGTATGATCAAAGTCCAGGCATCTTCTAAAACTGCTGGCTCAGGCAATGCTGCTCTTCTGATCACTTCGGACGATTGTGATGAGTACGCGGAGATTATCATAAACAACTCATTGGCACCTCAGAACCTAGAGATTGCATATGTTAGACGTGGGGCAGATCGCAATGAAAGCGTGCTCATGCCGAGAAGTCCTGTGTCTCGTCGTTGTGTCATATCTTAGCAGGGCTATCTCGTCTTGCAGCGTTGTGCTTTTGGGGTTTCAGATACGAATTCGGGGGATAGGGTATTGACAACTATTTCTCGGTTTCTGTTTTGAACACAGGTGGAATGCTTGTTTTCTTAGAGCGTGAATATGGAGAACATAGACGTTCTTTCTGCTTCAGCGCTCATTGGTACATCCCATTCCCACTCTAGTGCTGTGATGCCGCATTTGTGGCATCACAGATTTATTTATTTTTTCATTTTTCTTGATCGATACCCTATCCGTCAATTAATCGGACTTGTGCGTTTGTTTCTTGCCTACAGCCATGGTGGTCCAGGACCTGCATGACGAAATGGAACTCTTCACTCCGTGATGTAGGAATCTGTGCGTGCTTGCAAGTCTTCACAATGCATTTTCCTTTCCGCACACAATCTCTCCAAATCAAGTCATGATGAGAGAAGGGGGACTTTGGAGGATCTTGTATGGCCCATAATTGTGCCATATTGAAATCCTAAAACACCTCGATAGAAAATATGCGCGACATGAAAGAGCGCGATTTTACATATTCTTCTGTCAGTACCCTATCTCAGTATAATGGTCGCAGTGTAAGACCATTGGCTGAAACAGGCATAAATGGATTCTCACAATGCAAAGATAGTACCCTATCCACACTTATTGAAGATTTAGGACGATGAATCCGTTGAGAACAATAGACCATGAAACATAGTTCAAACCATGAAGTTTGTACTACTCCTAGTAAGGAAAGATTCAAAAAAATGTTCAAAGTCGAACCCTAAAACCTGACAATACCCTATCATATAGGCCCACAGAAAATTTGATATATTTGTAGAGAATGAAGCTACTTAAGCAATAAACAAAGCAAAGTTGGAATAAGCATACATTACCTTAGAGTGCTCCTCAAGAAAGCATGGATGATTGAAAGAATAATGGACTCTCACAATGGCATAGAGGTGCACCACACTCCCCCAAAAAGAAAGATGTAGAAGAGAACTTGGGGATGTTGTTCAAAAATTGAGATCCACTTTTTTAGGGAACTCATTCCTTCAAGGAGAACACCATGGAGATGTTGTAAGCAAACTAAGTATTAAAATATTGCATTTGTTTGAAGTTTTGAATAACACTGAACTGCATTGAAGGGAATTGAACGAGTTTATTTCTTTACTTAAAAAAATTGTTTAGAATTTTTTTAAAACCTATAACTATGATGTTTTATTCGAATACATCCAATAAACTCGAATGGTACAACAATTTCCAACAGTTTAACCAAATGAATGCAAAAGAATAAAGAACGAAATATGTGTAAGAGTATAAATAGCTCTATTTAAATTTTAAAGCAAAGTGAACGGAGGGAAAAAAGAAAAAGAAAAGGATTGAAGGAAATATGTGTAAGAGTATAAATAATTTTATCTGAATTGTATAGCAGAGTTAATGGAAAAGAAAAGAAAAAAGAAAAAAAGAAAATATAGATTGAACGAAATACGTGTAGGAGTATAAATAGTTTGCATGTAATTTTAGAGCAAAGTGAATGGAGAAAAAAAAGAAAAAGAAAAGGAGAAAGAAACAAAAGAAAAGGAGAAAGAAAAAAAAGAAAAGGAGAAAGAAAAAAAAGAAAAGGAGAAAGAAAAAAAAGAAAAAAAGATTGAACGAAATACGTGTAAGAGTATAGATAGTTATATTTTAATTTTAAAGCAAACTGAATGGAGGGAAAAAAGAAAAATAAAAGGAAAAAGAAAAAAAGAAAATATAGATTGAACAAAATACGTGTAAGAGTATAAATAGTTTGCATGTAATTTTAGAGCAAAGTGAATGGAGAGAAAAAAGAAAAAGAAAAGGAGAAAGAAACAAAAGAAAAAAAGATTGAACGAAATACGTGTAAGAGTATAGATAGTTATATTTTAATTTTAAAACAAAGTGAATGGAGGGAAAGAAGAAAAATAAAAGGACAAAGAATAAAAGAAAAAAAATATTGAACGAAATACGTGTCAGAGTATAAATAGTTATATTTTAATTTTAAAGCAAAGTGAATGGAGGGAAAAAAGAAAAATAAAATAAAAAATAAAAAAATAAAAAAAGATTGAACGAAATACGTGTAGGAGTATAAATACTTTGCTTTAAATTTTAAAGCAAAGTGAATGGAGGGAAAGAAAGGACAAAGAAAAATAGAAAAAAATATTGAACGAAAATTGTGTAAGAGTATAAATAGTTCTATTTAAATTTTGGTATATGAGAATGTGTCCAAAAAATTGAAGTGAAATAAATTAATTATAAGAACATGGATTTTATTATTCAAACTTAAAAACCTTCTGAATGAAAAATCAGGATTCAAAATAAAATGGAATACTTTATATATAGATTATTAATTTATCTTTTATAAAAAGGTAGGTTTAAATATTTAGAGCGAAATTGAAGTACTTTGCATTTCCTTAAATTTAACATGAAGGTAGTGAGCATTATAATGAAAACCCCAAATTATAAACCGCACAGCCTCAATTTAGAGCCCTAAAGTTGTAGTGTGTGAACAAAGAACCCTAATATGTGGTATTCTAAAATTCCAAGCTTTAAACTGAACGTGGATGAAGATACCAGGGATAGGGTACTGACAATTCCATCATAACTCCATTGTCAATACCCTATCCAGTTTTTAAAGCACAGATCCGACCCCACATTAGCGGGTTTTTTTAATGTGGTGATGGCTAAATTAGACTTTATTTTTAAAAGTAAAAAAAATCTATCCTTATTTGGGATTTTCAGTATATAATTAATTATTTGGAGAATTTTGGAAGAATGTGGCATCTCCCATATATGCACATGCCACCTCAACTAGTATATAATAAATTATAAACCATATTTAGTGGACACAAGGGACACATGGAACACATGGGACACATGGGCGCCACCTACCTATCATACAAAATTGGAAAGGGGGGAGACAAGCACTTTCCCCCCATTTCCGCCCACAACCTACCTCCTTCATTTTTCCTAAACGTAGGTTTGGAGATGGCTCCATCCCCTTCTCATCCTTCAAAAAATTACTGCCATTTAGTTACTTAAGTGCTACGAACCGTTGCCCCAAGTAACAAGGTAATTGCTTTTGTTTCGACATAGTACAAGAGGCACTTCACAAATTAACACTTGAGAGACATGGTAAAACTTGCACTTTCCCTACAGGGATTAGCACTTGAGGGACATGGTAAAAACCACATCTTTTCTACAGGGATTAGCACTTGAGGAACATGGTAAAAACCGCACTTTTCCTACAAGGATTACCACTTGAGGGACAAGGTAAAAACTGCACTTTTCCGAGGTTTATTTACTGAGTTATACAAGGCAAACAACTAGCCGATCATGAATCCGTACTTGCGATCTGTCAAGGTCAGTGTGGCTTCCATGCATTTGAGGTTATTTCACAAAGATGGATTGAACTCACAAATCTTCATTTTCTAGAATTCTTTGATACCGAGATGTTGTGCATTTCTAAACTCCATAACGTATCCTTTGAATTTCCGATGATATAAATCTTGTGGTCTGTAACTTCGAGATCAATTTCGTTGTGAATTTCCTGAGATGTAGTGATCATGGTATAACTAGATTCTGCATGTGAGAAAAACGGTATGGCCGATCAAAGAGGTCGTCTTTGAATAAAAGATACTTGCTTGTATTCGGTTATGATATGGTAGCAGTGTAATTTATGTCAAGATGAGAGTCCATATTTACATGCGTGTCATTTATGAAATTGCAGTTAGAAGTGATTTGCAGTGTGTATGTGGTTTCTGATATGAGCATTGAGCATGTGCGTGATGAGCAAAACCCTAGAGGGAATTGAGGAGCGCTTGAACTGTTGGAAATCATGGTTGCTTGTATATCCCATATGGTTGTCACGGGCAAGTGGAAAGACGAGTATGACAGGCGAAGGTGAATCCAACCTCTTTCTGAGCATGGGCACAATCAATCCACATTGAGGAATGTGGAGGTCTAGGAATCTTCCCCAGATTTAAAAGAAAGAACATTAATAATTGGATTGAATATATGAAATGTTTCAGGTCCAAATGTGCATAATAACCTTTTTATAATGTCAGGTAACACTCGAAAAATAGTGGAATTAACAGAAGTGAAAACCCTATGATTTATCATGTCGAATTACTATGTCAAATTGCCATGTGAGAAAGTCGCATTTTTACTTCATGGGCTGAGATTACCCGATTAGTGTTATTAAACAGGTAAACCATGTGGAAAAATGGGCTTTTCCGTATGTGGTAATGCCTCCTGGGCCCCTTGTGCCTGCAAGTTGCTGCAATCCGGAATCTCCTTCAAGTTGATGCATCCAGTTGCATCCAAACGCCGCAAGGATGTCCGATACTCAAGCCCATCCAAGCTTGAAACTTGACTATTGCAACCTGAAACAATAAGATTCAGCAGGTGCTGTAACTTCTCATCGAGCTTGGATAAACTCAAACATCGATATAATTGGTCAAGTATCTCTAATGCAACAAGATCACACAATCCTAGCAATTCCACAACATGATAACACCCCCGTAAACTCAATATTTTTAAGTGTTTCAGGAAGCTCAGTCAACGCACAGTTGCTATGCAGTTGAGAAATATAATCTTCTGTAAATTGGACAAATTGCTCAAATCCGGGAAACGTCGCAAAAGTTGATGAACACACTAAGAATTGGCGGGTCATGTATAAATTTGGAATCTCTATTGAGTTTCAAATTGTGTAACAAATGCAGATGCAAAATTTGCAGTGCAGTGAATGAAGAGAAGTCCTGTAGGAAAGGTGCAGGATGCATAATATGTGTCCACCGAAACCAAACAAGATCCTCTAGCTCCTCGGCTCCCACAAACTTCGTCCCAAGACCAGGGCACCGAATAATATCCAAGCTCGTCAAATCTTCAAAGCCTTGGACATCAACTTCCACGAGTTCAGAGCACTCATACAGTTGCAGCATTTCCACTTTAAGGCACTTCGCTTCAATCAAGCTCTCCACCTTACGCTTGAACAGACGTAGCCTTTCTGGCATTGCTCTCTCTCCGAGCGATGCGCGCACAACGGCCTTTTCCATTTCCGGCTTTCCTGGCACTCCTCGGGCTCCCCCCACATTCTGTGAACGGACCGCGTGAAGACAACGGCTTTCCCGATGCTGCTGTTGCTTTCTTTACTCTTCTGCATACTGTTTGGTTTTCGTAGACTGCAATGGAAGTGTTATTGATTCCTAGATCTCTGGTGCTTCTTACTGAAATCAGTCTCTGACCAACGCGATATTACAGATCACGTAGTGGAGAGTCCACCATTGTAAACCGATATGGATTCCAAGTTGTGATTGGAAACTTGTCTAAACCACGAGAGGTTTATATATCACGGGACTGTACATCGATCTAATCGATGTCAAGCGAGATAAAACCACAATCCTTACAATCTTTGGCAGAGGGTGCTTATAATGCATGTCCCAATCTAAAACTTCAGAATTGAGAACCTTATTTCTCAAGAGATCCATGCAAAAAGAAAAATTAACAGTCACAGTGACCAAACTTCGTCACAAGTGCACTAAACCCTTAATGCGACTAAAAGGATAAGATGTGGTAGAGAAGTTGGAAACTTAGCAGCTGAAAGGAACCATGTTTAGCCATCCAGTAGAATTAAAGAAGACCAATACACAATTCAGGGCCTCGATAACAAAGAATAAGAAGAAAAATAGACCAAATATTATAATCTGAAGATAACAAGACGCGCTGCACAAATGAAGTGAGTTCTACATAGAGAGTATGCAATCTTCGGCATGTATTTGATTGTATACATCAAATGCACTAAAGTACAATGAATACCATGCTGCATACTATGTTGTATTTCATACACAGGAAGATGATTTTTAATCTTAAATTTTGATTGAATTTTGTCTTGAAGATATTCTTCATTATCTTGTGATTGTCCATCTCTCTCATTGCATACAAAACTTTTGTTGTAGTTTGTATAAGTTTGGAACATTTTTGTAAACAATCAAGTGACAAACGCTGAAAAGTCATCAACAGTCATGTATAAATGTTTTCTTCACATATGATATGTCAATGCAAAGCTATCAACCAAGTGCACATGTATACTTCTTTAAATCAAAGTACAAAAAATCTTGCAAGAATCTATTGATGAATAGAGTAATATACCGTCTAAAATCCACAATTTCCATTTCCAACATACAGTAACTTTAAACACTGTATCTATCCCTTCAACCGTTGGATGTAATCTGACCCTTCAACCGTACGGAAACCGTACAGAAACCAAACAACTACATACAGTATTCAAAAAGTGACAGAGAAACCAAGACGCACTGCACAAATGAAGTGAATTCTATACAAAGAGTATTTACAAGATTGAAATCAAGGACCTCATCGTCCCTTGACACAGCCTCCACGGCTACTCTACTTCCTCTTTTTTCTAACTCGTACATTTTCAGAATTTTTTTGGCTTTTCTCTTTCCAAAAACCATTAACAATCTCGTCATCCACCGCGTCAGCCTCTCCCATCCACCTTATTCCACGTTCAATCACCTCGCTTACCTTCCTATCGGGCTTTCTTTCTTCCCACTTCTTTTCTACATCATTCTCTCACCAAGGTAGGGGGCTGGCTGGCTCTTATTTTACACCCAATAGACTACATTAACCTTCCAATAATATCGCCACTGCGCGCCTCAAAATGCTGCAACTCTTACTGCTACCACACCTCATCATCACCCTCCCAACGCCGATTGCTGCTGGATTCACCGGTGCGTGCACAACAGCACTCGGGATCAACACTCAACATACGCTACGCATCTTCGGCAACCTTGAAATAGGGGCGCCTCATGCTGTCGGGTTGAGCACACCTAGGTACCGTTCCTCTCTGTCCCGACCCCACAGCGTTTTGGCCTCAAAAAAGGCATACAGCCTACAAAGTCCAAATCAAGTAACCAACCGACCCACCCTCGCCCAGGACCTGCCACCACCCAGATCCAAACTCCGCCATCCTGCCTGACCCCATGGTAAACAGGACGCACAATTCCCCGACCAGCCTAGCAATCTGTTCCAAAACCACCCCACCTCTCATGAACACTCCGGGATCATCCACATCCAACACCCCATCCACCCCCCACACCCAAACCTCACCACACCTCAAACGACGCTCTCCCCTTCACACCCAGCAAACAGACGCCCACGTCTTGTCCGGACCTGCTCACTCACCTTCTTCACAAAATGGAAACATCGAGCCCCCCCACACGTCGTCTCCTCCCTCTCCGTTCTCGTTCTCGTCGCTCTTGCTGTGTCCCAGCTCTGTGTCCTCGCTCTCGCCGTCTTCGGCAACCTCTCCATTCGCAGGACTTCTTCCCGACGGGCTGTCACTCATCACCACGCCACCTCCATCGTTTGGGTAGTGGTCCATGATGAACGCAGCCTCGAAGCTCTGGGGGTTCAGAACGGACACCGTCGTTGGCGACTCGGGACCACCCTGCATCCCATGGCTCGGGGACCCGTTCGCCACCACCTGCCCGCCTCCCACCGACCCGAAATGTATGTGCTGGATACCGACATTCTCTTCCAAAATCAGCTTCTCCACTTCCCTGCTCGTCTCACCCACGGGGTCGCTCATCGTTGGCATGAATCCCAGCTGCACGCCCGCCTCACCCACTTCACCATCCACGGGCCACAAGGATCCCACACCAACACTTGCGCCATCCACCTCGGGACTTTCTCTCACATCTCCACCTCGGCCCGAACCAGGATACCCGGCACCCACACCCGGCTTCATGAAGCCTGTCAACATTCCCATGTCCCTCTGATCCAGCCTCGGAATATTGATGGGAGACCCTGCCACACCCACACCTGAATCTCCAGATAATCCCTCCGGAGCGAGCCTGCCCTGGTACACCTCAGATCTGCCCCTCACTAGCCCTTGCTGGGCTTGGTGAAAAAATGGAGGCGACCCGAACGATGAAGGCGGGGTGTCGCTTGCTCCTTGCCCCGCCAAATCTGCACCACCCAACCACCCTCTCAGTCCAAATAACAGCGCTCACAGCTTCCGAAACGACTAACATCTCCACACGGGATTTCCATGGAAGCAGAGATATCACTCTACACCCGATTGCAATGGACACAACAAAAAGTTGACTGCTCCACCCAGCCGAGACCAAGCGACTCGCCATGTACACCATATCCGCACGACAAAAGCCTGATGCCGAGACCAATCGGATTATCTATATTGTGCCAAGCAGACATCCAAACTGATGCATCCACATCAACGCTACACTTTCGACTGTTCTATAATTCGCCAGGAACCGTAACATGGGTTTCAGATTCCCAGCCTCGACTCTGCCTACTACCGAGACCCGCATTACCCACCCGTCACAGCTCAAGAACGAAGCCCTCTCACAACGTATAGCGACACACTCGCCATTCGTAGCCGTACTGCTGGTACTCCACAAACCACTTCCTCACCGCAAATAGGCCGAGGTTCTAGGCGAGCGCCTCACATTCCTCTGTCAACAGATCGAGCACAAGACAACACCCACTCGGAACCCATCCTCGCGAAAAAACCCACACCCCGCAACCAAAACGCAGTCACCGGCCCCCGTGGACTCAAAACTCGCCCACTGTACTACGTTCCCAAGCAATGTGCTACTCCAGCAGGACAAACCTTGGTAACCATGATGATACCCATTCATCACGCCTCCGCTGCCACCAAATGGACCACCTTCTGAACCGAGGCTGCTGCAGCTGCCGCTCCGTCGGATCGGCACCGGCCCCAGCCCTCGCTCTACGAGCCCGTCTTGTAGACCCTCGTCTCCGAGAAGCTGATCGTGGCTCGATGCTGCAGGCAAAGCATCCGATACCATCATATCCCTGCACAACCACCACTCGAAAGTAAGCCCACCAAATCCGATAACGGATCCACACCCCACACGGATGCCTGCGCTCATCCACAGATCATCCACCCATGGCCGTATCCCACACTTCAAACGCGCCAAATTTAGTCCCCACACAAAAGTCCATCTGCGCAGCGACTATGTATCCTTCGATGCACCAGGGTCATGACTTGCACAAGCGGGTGGGCCCAAAATCATCTCACCGAGCACCCTGCACCTTCGTGAACTTCTGCAGCCTTTCGATCACAGGAACCAGATCCTTCCTTCGCACTTCCACAATGCGCGTACAAATCTTCTCTATCTCGATTTCTCCAACCCCTTCTTCATCCAGGTCGTCGCCAACCTCGCCCTCCTTCGCTGTCACGGGGACCATCACATGGAACTGTATCTGCAAACGAGTACCGTTCCATTCAGCATCTCCCATCCGAGCTTACGTCAAAGGACCGTACCAGCGTGTCCAACCCGACACCCCCAAACAACAACACCCTCGGAGATGCCTGCCGAGGGGCTCATATTACATGCTTCCCGTATGTAGGATGCCGGACTCATGTACCTGCCTTCTACCTATCCTCAGACTGCATAGCATACAAGTCGAAACTGTTGCCAACACGACTCGCTTGTCCTTCGGACACCACACGTGCAAACACACACATACCTTCGACTTTGCCCAGATCGGCACCGGCCTCGCCTGGTGCATCTGCACTTCCGCATTCGACATGTACCACCGCTGCATCTCCTCCGTCGTCGTACCTTCCTTCGCCCCCGCGCCTCCAGAGCTACCCGTGCTTCCCGAACCGCCCACCACCCCGCCTTCTTCCTGCTGTGCACCTTCGCCCTCCAGTCTCTCCTCTCGCTCCACCCAGTTTGGTCGCCGGGCGATGTCCCACCTCTCCACCGCTTCCACCGCCACCTTCAACTCTTGTCCTACGCCGGGGCTCCCTGGCATCCCTACTCCCGCCATCTGTGGCAACCCGTTCGTGTAACCACCCTCGCCTCCCACCGAAGGCCGCAGCACGTACCGAAGCAGATGCCCCGTCGGGCACAAGATCCACAGTTGGTCCTTCAACGTCCCCACGCCTCCATCCGACTCCGCGCCTGTCCCGCCACCGTCGTGGAATATAGCGGCCACTGCACCCGCCAGCACGTTCGCTCTCCCCGCCGCCGTCACTGCAGCGCTCGTCACCGTGCCGCGCCATCCGCCATTCCCATTCTTTATCCTGCTCACTACATTCAGGGTTATCGCCGGAGGAGGGGAATATGCCGCTTGCTGCCCCAGGCTCAGAGGCCCCGTGCTCGACCACCACGGGAACACTGGCGCCGGGCTTATCGTCGGCCCGATCAACCCGTCGATCGGCACTGTGCCGTGCGTGTGCGGCCCCACCACTCCTCCGAACGGAGATATCGCGAACAGGTGGTTCGTTCCCCTCGACGAGCTCACCGAGATCCAGTGGCTGTCGGCGCTGAAACTGATGTCCTGGATCACCTGTCACAACCCCACCAATCCATCTACAAATTAGATCCCACCCAATACTGAGCTGCCCAAACAACACCCCACCACAACGCCCACGACACTCACCGCATTCGTCACCCCACGGGACAGTTTGTACAGGTGCGCAAACGTCGTGCTCGTATCCCCGCCCGTCCCGTTACCGCCACCAATCGAAAATGCTGGTGTCAGCCGGAACACATTCAGGTTGTGACCGTAAACGGACGCGCTCACCAGCAGCGTTCCGCTCGGATCGAAAGCCAGCGCCGACAATGGGCTTGAGTGTGCCCTGAACTGTGCCACCACATTCTTGCTCACGATATCGCGGATGATCACCTGATACCAATCAACCCACAATCCACCTCTTCAGACTCTCTTTCCATCAACTCAGCATAACATACATACGCTCACCTACCGAGTGACACCTGCACTAACTTGCATCCTCTGGACTAGCATCCACCAAACAAGTAAAACCGACAACAAAGACGTCAGTTGCACACCGCCAAGGACATTGCATGTGACCCATCAAGACACTGACAGCCACTGCTGTTCATCCCAGCATGATGAAAGCATCCACCCACAACGTTCCGGGCAGACCACAATCTCGCATCAGGATCCCAGGATCGACGAAACTCACAGTGCCAGCAAACTCTGGTTCCGGACCAGGGCTTCCTTGCCAAGGGCTGTGCCCGTTCGTCCCGTTCTTCCAACTCGGACTGCCCACCCCGATCGGCGACGCATTGCCACCATCCGCATTCAGGTCTGAGCAGTACCGAGTGAACTTCTTATACCCCATATCGCCCAACGTCACCACTCCTGCCACCAGCTGTTTCCCGGACTCCATCGCATAATGGGCCACCAGGTTGCCGTTCGCTGGCGAAGTCGAAGGGCTCGCCCCTGGAGATGGACTCAGCTGCTGCGGTGACACACGCCCGGTCGTCGCCACAAGGGCCTGGTTGCCCGCGTATGCTAGCCACCGCGGTCCGAGTGCCATCGCACCATATCCGTAGTGACCCGACCCCGGGGCCGTTACCGGGGATGGATAAGTTAGCACACTGTACATGTTCTGCAGGGTCCCTGCATCGAAACAATATATCTGCAAGACAACCAGGATACCGCGCCTCAGCTCACAGCTGCCTTCATCACCCACGTAAAATGCCAGCCATCACACATCCATCCCTACACGAAATGCCCCTCTCCAACAACTACACCTCTCACATCACAAAGCACACCCCGACGACCTAAAAAACCGCCAACTATCCTCCAACCCAAACTCCGTGCTCCAACATGACAGTTCCAACCCTACTTGAGCTGCACCGCCTCGACGACTGCTCGACAGTACATGTCAACCACACCGTCCCGCACACGAAACGACGCCCTGTCGGATCGAACGCTGTCTGCCTCATTACCTGAGTGGCCAGAGCCACGGCAACCACGCGAGAGCTACAACGCACGGCATGAACTCCCGTCCGGAATCTCAGAGTGTGCACGTAAGCATGACTGCGGAGCGAGTAAAACCGGACGGTCGTCGGGACGAAGTGGCCCACTCCTGCGCTCAGGCCGTTGCCCCCGCCGCCGCTGCCATACCCACCCGGAAATCCCGCGCCGCCCGGACCCCCCGACCCTGCTGGATCCGAGGTCACAACCAACAGCAGAGGATGGGCTTCCCTGAAATCCTTCGCTCCATCCACTGCCTCCTCAGGTGACGCTCGCGGCTGAAGCCGCAGGAATGCCACGGGTCCATCGCGACGTGACACCAATTCATGCACGTTACTCGCGTCTTGGACGTCCCATACTTGGAACCCATTCGGATACGTCAACAACAGCACCCGCCGAATCTCGCCTGACCCCAGCTCTAGCTTGTCGAACGTCGACCATTGGACCTGATCAACCCACAACTCCGGATCATCAGAACAAAGCAATCCGATTCACGACCCTCGACTCCCACCGTCATCTCCAACACCCCCCACCCCCTTTCCCCGCCCACATACTGCCATCACTCACAGCATGCTGCCACCAAACACGTGACATCTCACTTCTGCCATCCATCCATCCGCAACCACCCCCACCCCACTCCTCATGTCCGCACAAATTGTCACCTATCCTGATCATCACCTGCTCCCGCTGCCGATCATCTTCATGGTTCAACGATCCGCTCGAAGCCGCTGATACCGCAGCCTGCCGCACCGTCGATGCCGCAATACTGCCCGCATTCGCGGACACGCTGCGCAGGTAGTTCGATATAGTGCGAATTGATGCAGGAAACGAGCTGAACTTGCCCCCACGGGGACTACGCACATGATAGTCGGCATCGTTCCTCATCCCACTCTATGCCTTGCTTTCCAGAAGTTGCTGCCCCTTCTATGCGCATGCCCACACCACGTTCCTGCACCCACAGCCCTCACACGAGCACACCATCAGTACCAGGCCGATACCGGCATGGCACTTGACTGCCCCCTACACCTCCAACTACGACGACAACCCCCACCAGGGATCTTAGGAACTTTAGTCCCAGACGCCCGAATGAATCGTCCGAATAGACATCGAATCATTCTGCAGACTCTGTCCACATCCACTTGCATCGGTGCCCGAGTCATTCCAAACCAGGAACGCAGAACCCCCTGCTAAATCTATATACCGTGGTGCACAGACAGGGCATCACTGTACAACCTCCCACTCCCTCGACCTAGTTCCACAACATGTAAAACACAGACCCCGATCCCGGCACGCGATCGCCCGACGCAAACACGGGCGCATGACTGAGGCCCGGTTCAGATCAAGCACCTGGCAAAGACTGACCACTTCTGTCAGCCCATTGCCTCCTCAGACACCTGCGATGCCCATGATTGCCATCAGATCGCCCTCTCCGCTCGCACCACGCTCTTCGCTTCACAACCGACCCTCGCAAGAGACGGCTCACCACTTCACGTGTCAATTATGAATGGAAATCTCTTCACCCTGCACGCCCCACGAGACGGAATTCAAAACCATGAAACAATACTCACACCAAATCGCCCGAATAACACCCAACTCCCTCCCACACATACACCGAGCATGCACGTGCCACGCGACGACACCTAAAACACCGGCTCCTCGGAAAAGCATCGTCCACCTTTTTCGCCACGACCCGTAACTTTCAAGCATCGACCACTCTTTCCTGCCACGAACTCCACCTTTCAAACCTCCACGCGAATTCCGTATTGCTCCTCATTGCACTCCACTTCGCAAGAAGACCCCGCACACGCATCCACAGAACCAAAACGCACGCAACGCAAACCACACAATTCTCAGCCAACACGACGCCCCAGCTCCCATCGCCCAACCCAAACCACACGCCGACCTCTCTCTCCTCCCCTCCCTCACACGCCCCGCCCCTCACCAAAAACCAAACCAGAAAATCGACCAACCGAATCCGCATCTTGGCGAGGCGCCATGCACACGCCTCCCATTCACGCGTCCGCGACCAGCACAGCGCTCTCACCACACCCAAACCAACCGAAACGACCTTACTCCCTCCCTCGCCCGCCCACCATCACAAACGCCCGCAATCCTCACCATCGCCACAATCCCCTCGCCCCGGGACGCAATTCCCTCGATCCCACCACCCTAAATCCCTCCCCACCACCACCTCCACACGCAAAACCTACCACTTCCCCTTCCCGCCTCCTCATCACCATGCCCCTTTACCCCACTCTCGACCACACCTGCTAACACACGCCAACCGCTGCGACGCATCATCCACACCACCACCATGTCGTCATCCCCCTCAGCTCATCGCATGGCGCGGGAATTGGATCCACAGGTAACCCGCACCTAACATACACGCAACATGGCGGACACGCACACAAACCTACCTGCGGCCATGATCAGGAAGCGCCCTCCCCCCCTCCAATCCGCCTCAAACCGAATCAACCCTGCCCCACTCCACTCGAAGCCTGCGAACCAGCCTAGAAAGCCGAACTATTGAAACACTCTGCTTCTACAGGTGGTCCATTACCGTGGAGAATTCCGATGCAGGCTGCGGGTTTACAGAGGAGCCAACGCGTGAGGCGGGTCCCCTGCGCCCGGTGGGGCCACCCCCCTCCACACTTGGGTGGCGTATGCCCGCACTGGCCCCCGACCCGCAGTAAAATACAGCCGGGGCGGAATAATCACGGCGATCGGAGCAGGTCGATCTGCGAGCGAGCGAGGGAAGATGGAATGATTGGCGGGTGCGCCTCGGAAGCTCGCAGCACTTGTCCGGGCGAAGTCGGTGCTGTGAGGATGGCGTGAGGCGGAGTCGGGGTGGAATAGTTCGGGCTTCGGAGCAGAGTGCGGCACTCCTCTGGTGGTCCGGGCTTTCTTTGTAGCGGGCGGGTCCGCCGATGCGATCGGGGCGAATCGGTGGCTCGGCCCGCTATCCGGGAGGTCGGGCTTTGCCTTGTGATGCTTTCGGGCTTCCCAACTTGTCATTCAAGTTAGGTTTGCGTCCTTAGAATAGTCAGAATTTTACTGTAGAATCGAAACTTATCCCTCCAGTGAGATTTATTTGTGATAAGTTATAATGCCGCTCACTTATAACGGTAGCTTACTATCACCTCAACGAATTTGTACCCACCATAGCAGCTCCATTGTCCATAGTCTCTCGCCAAGGACAACCGCTTATTCACAGCCCACGCAAACGCAGAATACGAGAGTACGTCGTAGTGATAGAATATATAACAATTTTAACATAGAGCATTAATATTATATATTTAACTTATATCTATGTATTTTACTAGAGTGTTACCCATGTCCTCCGGACACAACATTTTTTTGTGTTGAGTCCCCACCTCCCCATCCCCTAGCCCTTGTCCCCCCGTCCTTGTCCCCTTGTCCCCCGTCCCCGTCCCCGTCCCGTCCTTTTATCCAAAACCCTAACTTTTAGCTTTTCATCCAAAAGCGTTTTTCATCGGCGCGTTCATCCATTCGACGTGTTTTTTATCGACGCGTTCATCCATCGAAGCGTTTGTCATCCTGTATTCTTTTTTAGATATAGACTAGTGGGGTACCCGTGGACACCTTTCTTGCACCCTCTTAATTTTTGTTGGATGAATTTATTTATTGGGAACGGACGGACCGACATCAAGCTTAGCATATTGCATGGTTGTTAGTACCACCGCAAGGACAATCATTAATATCTAGGTTTGCAAGGTACAATTGAGGTTAATGAGCGATTATACATACGTTCACATAATTTACTCTTGAAGCACAAAAAATGTATTAAAGTGAAGCAAAATAAACTTTTTTAAATAGAAGTACCACAACATACATGTCGACACAGTATAAGACCATTTTACAAATTTTTCACGCTAGAGTTCTCCTACTCATCTCTCAGGGAAATCTTCGGGAGAACGCAAAATCTTTCACGGAAGCCTGTATCTTCACAGGACTCACTGGTCTGCGACAGGAATTCCTACACAAAAGTCGTGCTGCTCATCTCGACTTTTGCTCTGCATCGGTCAGTCTGAATTCTTTGTACAAAACTTCTCCTGCTCGTCTCCGGTTTTTCTCTGCAGCAGGACATTGTTCATGAAACCTTGCATCTTGCACTTAGCCCGAAATCTTGCACAACAGAATCCACTCCAAAATTGAAACGAAAAAACTCCTCACTCTATCATCGAGATCCGGCACGTGCTCCGCTTCCCAATGGTACACCACGCGCGCCCGCAGCAGCTTCCCCCACACCCTGTCGTTGTGCACGCGGATGCTGCTGACATCCACCAAAACGTGAGAGAATTCTGCGGCGAGTGCGTATGCTTGTGCACAAACTCCAGCACCTCCTACTCCGCATGCGCCTCCGTCACAGAGCTCGCGCGCACACCCTTCATCAGCCCGCTCGCGGCGTGGTGCTCTTGGCACCACTCGCCCATGCCCTCCAGCACCTCCTCCGCCTACGAAATCACAGGAATTCCTACACAAAAGTCGTGCAGCTCATCTCCACTATTGGTCTGCATCGGTCAGTGTGAATTCTTTGTACAAAACTTCTCCTCCGCATATTGCTTGCAACAGTCGGTGCAGTACTTGTGTGCACAACCTAGGAAAAAAAAGAAAAAAAAGGCAAAGTTTTAGTACCACTTGGTTTAATCTTGGGAGTACGCTATGGCAAAATAGGCAGTCTTCCAATTGACGTAGAATCTCCATACCTTGTGCAGCGATGAACTTAGTGTGTGGCACTGTCCGTGTGCACAGCCCGCATTCGCTCTCTCAGGGCACGCCGCACTCCAAACAAAATCCACGACGGCATGAAGGACACTCCACAAAGGTATCCGAGTTGCAATTCGACTCCGGTTTCCTCACGGTTGGCACAAACACAGAGCACGATGAAAAAGAGCAGTACACCCGCTGCGACGTAGGCGTGGCTACTTCCTCAAGTCCGATCAACCTCAGGTTGAAGACCTTGAAGCTGGCTTCCGAGAGCAAACCCCGGCACAGGTCGACGTCGAAGTGACGCCGGCAGCTCGGATGCGGACACTCTATCTGTGCGATCCTCGTTAGGATCAGTGTCACCTCCGCATGCGTTGTGAGGCAAGCGGTGTAGAACCCGTGGACACAATCTGGAAGAAAATTTATCGAGTTATTAGTAAAGTGACAAAAATACCATGAGTTCTGACCTAAATATCTAGAAACATCCGCAACGTGTCCGCTGTGTCCACCGCCATCAAGTGCACCACCGACATCTCATTCGTCGTCAAAGTGTCCGTCTTATTGGAGCAAATCAGACTCGTGCACCTCAGCGTCTCCACAGACGGCAGCTTGCGCATCTCCACAAACTGGCCCTCCTCGCACTCTTGCTCGTGCTCGTGTTCATGCTCGGGGAGCAAACCCTAAGTGCGACCAAAAGCTCATTTTTCATCCAAAAATTTTGTTTTCATCCACGGAGCTCGATTTTGATCTACGCGTTCATCCATCGGCGCGCTCATTTCTCATCCTGTATTCTTTTATAGATATAGACTACTGGAGTACCCGTGTCCTCCGGACACAACATTCATTTGTGTTGAGTCCCCACCTCCCCGTCCCCTAGCTCTTTCCCTCCAATCCATCGTCCCCCCGTCCCCCGTCCCCGTCCCCAACCAAGAATAATTTTCATCATTCTTGAAAGTGTTCCTTTGATGACATTGATATTTGGTGACATTTTTGGTCGTGAGGGTTTTTACAGTGTGGGAGGTAGTGAAAAATCTTAAGAAGATTTTTTGGCTGAAGTTGCAATTTTTGGTCATTCGGGGAGGGTCGGTTTCCATGTACGGTCCGCCAGGCACAAGCAAAACGTCTACTATTCTCGCAGCGGCACGGAAGCTGTATGACGCCCAATACCAGAACATGATTTTGGAGCTGAATGCTTCGGATGATCGCGGAATTGAGGTTGTGCGGCAGCAGGTTCAAGATTTTGCAAGTACCAAGAGTGTATCCTTTGGGTAAATTTTTTTGTTAGTCCAATCTCGTGTTTGTATATGGGTTTGTTAGCCCAGCTCTGAGAGCAGACAGTGTATTCCCCAGGTATGCATGAACTTTACTAAACATCACATGAGACAGCCAATAACCTGGGATAGAAAAGATACACTTGAAAACATTATCCTCATGTTTGGAAACTCACGCCTACTAATCGATCAATCGATCAATCGACCAATCGATCCTCTGATCCACACGAAAGCCTCTGCACAGTTACAAACCCTACCTAGATGTGAAGAACGCCGCCGCCCTGGTGACTCTCGGCTCAAAGTACTCCATGTACGCCTCATTCTGATAGAAGCACGTCCCGTTCCACACCACGTTGCATTGTGTGGTCGGAGCTTGATTGGTGATGAATTCGGGGTTAAAGATCTTGTGGTTTAGGGTTTGCAGTGATGATTCAAAAGAATTTAGGGTTCAGGGAATTAAACTTGATCTGTTGTTTTTGTGTGCGGATTTCATGATGTTGGTGAGCTTTTGTCACGTATTGAAAAGTCTGCAGTCAATTACCACCCGGAGTTTCAGAATTCCTTGATGTAGTTTAGGGTTTAGGTTTTACTGCAAACCCAAGAATCTTCCGTTAAAACCCTAAAAAAACAAAAAAATTAATTACCTAAACACTCAAAAATCCACCGCCAAACACTGAGCCTCAGAAAAAACTATAAAAAACCCTAGAAATCCTAAAATCCACCATCAAACCCACTAAAATCCAAAATCTTCCACCAAAACCTTAAAACACTAAAAACTCTTCCTCTGGTACCCTAAAGACTCAAAATCCTCCACCTGATATTAAAACTCGGAAAAAATTGAACAAAATCCTGAAAACCCTAAATCCTCCACCAAAACCATAAAAACTCAAGAATTGTCCACCAAAACCCTAAAGACACCAAACAAAAACTCAACAGTACTTCAAAAACTCAAAAAATCCTCCACCAGACACTAAACCTCAGAAGCTCCTCCCACCCACACAATGTGCATCGACACTGACCCATGACGCCGCTGACGACGGTGCGCTCAGCACAGTTGTTGAAGATGTCCTGCGCCCGAATCTCCTCCGGCGGCGGCAGCCGCAACGGCACCTCCGCCTCGCTATTGCCAGACGCCATGGATTGTCGCCCGGACTTCTTCTTGTGCAGCTCCTCGACAAAACTCGTTGTCGCAAACCCTAACCTCGCTCCTTGTTTTCATCCCTAACTGCAATTTTTCATCCACGGAGCTCGATTTTCATCTACGCGTTCATCCATCGGGCACGCTCATTTCTCATCCTAAATTCTTTTATAATAAGAGATAGATGATTTTGATCTATTTGCTTAGTTTACTTTAACTTATATTATTTTTTTCTTGGTACAACTAAACTATAGAATTTCAATATAAAGTTTTGTTAAACGAGGCTCACCATTCTACTATACAAAAAAGGTAATCCATCTGTATTACCCGATCACCGACCTATAGCCCTTGCTAACATCATCTACAAATTATACACTAGCACATTAACATCAATATTGTCAGCATATGGGGAAAAACACCAAATACCACATGATAGCCAGGAAGGGTTTGGAGCCAAGAGAAGCACCACACGGCAACTCCAAACCCTCATTTCTGCCCTTGAAGACGCAAAATTTACCAACCAATACATATACATACTTTACATTGACTTTAAAAATGCCTTTGGATCCATTGACCATCCCCGACTGCTAGCTATCATGGGTGATCTAGGGTATCCGGAAGATGCGGTACCTTGGTTGGCAACATCTATTCACAATTTACCACCACATACGTGGGAGAATAATTCGGTAAAATTTTACCTATCCCCATACAACGTGGCACCATACAAGGAGACACACTGAGCCCCTATCTTTTCATTATTTTTCTTGAACCTCTACTCCGTTGGCTTCAAATGGATAATATCGGTTACACCGTTGGCACCTTGAAAATCACCATAAACTCAGCCGCATATGCCAATGACCTAGCCGCCATTTCCGGACGCCTTAAATCTCTCCAAATACAATTGGACAAAATAGATAAATTCTATCTATGGACCGATATGTAATTTGGAGTTCAAAAATGTATTACAACCAGGTGCCCCAACAAATCCAAAACAAATCCACCTACCTTCAAAGCTCTTATCAAAGCTACTAATATTAACTACCGAATCCATCCAATCCTGCTTTTATACCAAAATCAACCTTACATCTACCTCGGAATAAACCTCGTCCCATCACTCAAATGGAATATACAAATCCACGTCACTACTTCCAAACTTATTAAAAAAAATGCAAAGCACTAACGCTATGCCCGACCACAATGCAACAAAAAATAAAAATGATTGATACCGTTACAAGACCAAGAATTTCTTACAGTTTTTACGCAATCCCCTATTTGCTACCCGCCATCAAAAAACTTGACAAAAAATCATAGCTATACAAAAGAAAGTAAGTGGCCTTCTCAATAGTACACTCAATGTCATAAAACAACTCCCCCAAAACCTATTTGGACTAGAAGCATTCTCTATAAAAAAAAATGCCTATCTTCGTTCCATTGAGGAACAACTCCAAAACGCCCTTAACGACAAAGGACGACTTGGTAAAATATACAAAGGACTTATTTGCCATATTTTTCTATATATAGGGGTGCCAAAAAACTCCAAAGGCTAAAAAAATCCGATTGCATGCGGTCTGCTGTGTAAAGAAAGATCAATAACCACAACAGATCGAGAGTCCTAACCAACATCAAATAAACAAAAAACATACACTAAAACAAGTATATGTAGTACACCCTCAAAGAATAACTGGTGAATCACTAGGGTAGTCATGCGTCTCGCACTCCACAAAAAGAGAATCAACGAGTGCAAGTAGTATAAGAGAATGCGGAGCCTTTACTAATGATAAACAATAACCTACAAGCAAAGGTAATCACTAAACCATCTCTAACTCACTCACAAACCTTGACTTGACGAAGATGTCAAGTCAAGGACGTGTGCGCCGCTATACACACACTCACACGACCATAAGTGGATGGAAAACATCCATGGATGAGTGTGGTGCGCCGCCGTACGTCTCTAAACTTGTAGATTAGTTACAAACTAATCTATGCTAAAATACTATGATGCGGAGAGGCCCTTGGCGCCACGTCTTGTGACAAGTCCCTATCACCCGAACACTCTTCCACTCAAACATTTCTCAAAAGCACACTAGCAGATTTTCCACTTGGCTCCGCGCCACTAGAACAATCTGGTCACGCGAAATCCATAACCTCCCTAGACTTGATCAACAACTATCCTCCAAACTTCTACAAAACTACTCTCCGTAAACATTATCAACCTAAAACAAATAACACTACCAAATGGTACACACCTTACAGACGCAAATAACTATAAAACGTTTCATGGTATTTCACACAAACTTCTAAAAAGTGCGCTCAATGTCGCTAAACAACTATTTGCCACCCCCCTATCTTCTTACATGCTTCACCTTATGCTCCACTCACGCCCTACCTTTCGCACTAAAAGAACCATACATCATTGATAACACTGACACCCAACCCGGCACTAACTCCACAACAAACCCACCAAATCCACCACACCACACCCAATCCCTCGCCCCCTCCCACCGCCACATATTTTCAAAAATCCTACTACACATCCTATCAACAATATTACTAACCACAAATATAGAAAATATGTAGACTCTAATAAAATAAGCAAAAAAGACACATCATACCTATGCCATTGGCAACACAATAACATAACCTATAGTAAATGGCTCCCGCAAAGAAAGCTTCTTCCGTGGCACAATCAAAACACGTCTCTCCATAAAACCGAAATCTTGAAACAATACTACCATAAAGTCCAAAACAACTTCTACCTAGGAATTAGAAAACTACATCACCCCCAAGTACAACTTAGAGATACAAGATTTCTTACACCACCCATCATCGTCCCTCTCCTTAGCATCTTCACGACCGAATATAACCCCATCGACAACATTTTTACACAAATAAACACAATAAAAATACAACAAGATAATGCCTCCATATATGAAGGAAACGGTAGACAATTAATCACTATACCGGTCACTATACTACAATGGTTGTAGAACCAATATCATGACGCAATAAAACCCCCACGAACATTGAACCTACACCTCAACCATTTAAAACCGGAATTGTTTGACTATACCAAAGATACAAATACCTCATATCAAAAATGACCCCCTCAAACATGCACATTACACACTACCCGCTTTTATACAAGACTCTCCTATCACATCTTTTAAAATAACAAAATCAAACTTCTCATCCCAAGTCATATGTTCCACAATAATTTTGAAGTTCTACTCTCCATTCAAACGGGATAAAATATTTGGCTCACTTGGGAAAGCATTTGACTACAAGTGGAAACGAATAGGCCTAGCACATCCCCACAACTACAAAGAAACACAACAAGCAATACATTGGGCGAGCCTAGCGGCAAACAACGACCACAACCATACCTCCACTATCATTATCACACCCGACACTAACTCGTACCAAAACTTCAATCCAAGAAGAAGAACGCCGGTTTCCAAGGGAGACCGGCGTGAATAAAGTGTATGTTCGTTCCACTACTAAGACCATGCCCATAAACTTCAATCCACACTTAGGCCCATTTCCGGACTTTCACATCATAGCACTATTTGAAGCAGATTCAATGTTGTATATTGAACCATCATACCATCAGAAACAGAAAAAACCAGATTCAAACCATCAACCTTACGTGTCATATGCATACATCATCAAAATCAAAAAAATTGGCACATTAGAACACCTCGCTCAACTTCCACTAATTGCAAAAAATCTCAACACCAATAATGTATATACCGCAATTGCTCCACCCACACCTACACTAACCCGTGTAAACCACAATAAAAAATGGTCTAAGACCCCCTTTGTATACAACCCCACACCACTAACCTCTCCAACCCCCTTACTTCCTAAATACTAAACCTACACCCCCCTAAAATTTAACACCAACTTCAGCTGCTACACTGACGGTTCTTTCAAAGTACCAACCGAAGTAAATTTGGGACACTGGCACAAGGAAAAAGCCGGCTATGGAATATACAACCCCACCAAACAAATTAAACTTGCCAAAAGACTACATGGACTCCAAAATATCCTTAGAGCCAAAATGATGGTTATCCACAAAGCCCTCAAGATAATTACCATAAAATACCCCAACAAACCGGTCCACATTTTCACGGATTGCATTAATGTATTATACCTCCTAAACACATACATAAAATACTCCACTCAACACAATAGTCATCCGGACCAAACTATTCTAACATCCATGTTTGAAATGCTCCAAAATCGCACACAAATCACCACACTACATAAAGTTTGAGCCCATGCTAACATACACGGCAACGAACAAGCCGACAACTTAGCAAAAGAAGGTTGAGAGAAAGCTCATAGAGTTGCCAAACACCCATATGAACACGCTTACGCCACCCCATATTATTTTCATAGATATGAATGGTCCTCTATGGGCAAGACCCGCGACAAAGGCCCCATAAGATTCTTGGATAAATACCTCAAAAACACGATAAAAAAAACAATTTAGAAATACTCACAAAAAATTCCTTAATATTTGTAAATGGATTTGTAATACAAATATTGACAAAGAACTCTCCACAAATTTTTGGAAAAACCCCATTATCACGGATTCCCAAAAACATGCCAGGTCAAATTCCGCACCGGATAGTATATGGGAAACGCCCGTAAACAACTCTTCTTTGGCATAGAAAGATTCTCCTCCATAACATGTTCAATATGCAACATTACAAACGTGAATACCTGGCTATACATTTTACTCAAATGCCATAACCCTCACATACATGCCCCAATTGTTAAACGCCACAACAAAGTGGTGTTGGCAATCTGTAAATTAATTGTGTCATCAAACAAATCCCGTTGTTTCATCATCATGAATGCCGGAACCTTCAATGACAACCCGCAAGGAAATACAATTCCCCCATGGTTGTTACCATATTCATGCAGTACACAAAGATGCAATTGGAATGCCAAATTTTAACCCGACCTATTCTGTGTTAGAGGACTGCCATACAAAAACTCCCCACCAACCCACAGTAACCCGAATCTCACCATTCGATTTATTGAATTCAAATATTATAATGATAGATTCCTACCGGAAGCTACTATTTACAAAACAAATAAGTACCAACCACTCCTCAATGATATTCAAGCAATCGGATGGAAAGTAGACCCCCTCATTGTCATCACCGTGGGTGCTAGAGCTACCACCTTCATCACCTCTATAACAACCCTCAAAGAAGCATTCAAAATTCCCATGTCCTTAATCAAGACCACCTTCACAAATATTAACACTACTGCTATCCAACATGCTATGTCCATACTCTTACACAAAAGGAAACTAAAAAACACTCACGCATCCTTACCCTCTCTTTTTCTTGGTTTTTTGTTCGCTCCTTCTTTCTTGTTGGTATTGTTTCCTGATTCTTACATTGCCAATCTCTCACACTATCTTGGTGCCTTATCTATTCTACTTGTGTTTACTCTCATTTTCTTGCATAATTTGGCTTCTCTTTCCTATCTTGATGTTCTATTTCTCATAGATTGTGTTGTTTGGTTATTCTCTCAATGCACTTCTTCCTCTTTCCTCTATTTCCTTTAGCTTTAGCTCTTTTTGTCATTGAACTATCGAAGTATGTGGCATCGGATACCTCACAACGTCAAAGTCGTATTCAAATATAATAGTTTATCATTTGCTAGTCTACTTGGAGATGGTGGTATAGCCATTTAGTAAAGCTTAACATTTTCCATATTCTCTTGCACTCTTTGATTTTCCTTTAGTGGAATGAAAGACCTTTGACTTAGAGTTGGATTTTTTAAATTTTTACTTGACAAGAGTTTCATGTCAAAGAGGGTTTCTGCACTATACACTCAAACCTTACATGGATGAAATCATCCACTGAATGAAAAAATGCAAGGATGAATGAAGCACCACAAACCCAAGTAGACTAGCAAAAGATGAACTATTCTACCAAAATAATACTTGGACGCTATGAGGTATTTGATGCCACATACCGCGACAACTTAATGAGAAAAAGAATCAAAACTAGAGGGGAGAGAGAAAAGAGGAAGAAGCGCAATCAAAGAACAACGGAACAACTTGAGCTATGAGAAACAAATATTCAAGATAGCAAAGAATAGGCCAATGCAAGGAAAAAAAAAGCTACCACAATTGAAAATATAAGCGCATCTAAGAATATAACCAACTACATCATATTTGAGTATCAATGAACATTGTCTAATATCTTATACGTACATGGACACATTCAAACTATCAACATAACCTTAACCCCTAAAGGCCCAAGAGTTCCCTCAGGGGGACTCTTGAAGGTTTTGGGCAGGTTCCGACGGTGTCAATTTATAACAATCCTTTTTAAAATTTCTACAATAGACGGACATTGCTAAAAGCTTCCTGTGAGTCCAACTTTTTCCCAAATCCGACATTTTATGAAAAAGTTACAGGGTTTTGAATTTCAGGTGGGGAGACCGGGGAACTCTAAAAACTTTTGCTATGACAATCAACTGAATGTGAGATTTTCAATACTAGCAAATGATATTATTTCCTTTTAAATTTTCAAAAAAAACTCTTGTCTTTAGTGGAAAATAGCATAATAATCTAAGTCAAACATTTTCACACATTGTCACACTTTATCGGGCAAGGTACCAAAAAAACTTATTTTCCACATGAAACTTAGAGATCTTCATATTTCTTACATTTCATTTTTTCTACTACAAGATGTGGTGTAAATCTTCTTATTGACCACATGGATTATCATTCTAAAACATATTTAGTTCACAAAAAAATAAAACGTGAATTGGCAATTTTTGAACCTTCAATCCCTGCACATTTGTTTTGAATACGCTACACCCCTTCTCTACCTCTAAACATTGGTGTTTAAGGAAATAACATCATGATTAACATGATGGTAATGTTCTTAGACATCGTGTAGTGAAAAAATTTGAAACCAAGTGTAGTCAAAGTATGCTGATCCTCTCAAAGCAGGGAAGAAATAAAACGGTTTTTTTAATTTCAAATACTATAATCTTTCATGTAGTCAAAGTTTTTGAAATTTTGTGAGGAAGATAATGAATAAGTCTTAATTTAGGTCCTATGGTAAGATGTAGAAATAAATGTTTTTAGATACCTCATTATTCATTGCACTAGAACGAGCAGTTTTGAAGTGTTTTTGGTGTGAAAATGCCTGGGGCCTTTAGGTGTTAAAAGACTTAACCCTTGAATGTCAAGAGGTGTTGTGGTGGCGACAATATTCTACACGTATAATGTTGTATTTGAACATGATAAGGTTGAGATATTGAAATGACTTCCAAATGAAAGATGTTAGTTAAAGAATTCTCGATCCAAAGGTGCCCGCTCACTACAGTCAATCCGGGTTTGAGGTGTCACGGCTCGGTTTTAGGCCTGACACCGCGAAGATCGACCCTTCTCCCCGCGCGCTTTTTTGCCTCCATGCGCCTTTCTTCCCACGATAATGGCCACTTTCGCCCAAATCTTTTTTGCGTTGCCCATATCTCTTATCGGCATGCTCGTCGAAAGTCCCTTCTCCCCCACCTTCTTCGGATCACCGAAAGCCCCTTCTCCCCCCCGACACGTGTACTCTAGGGGTGACCCTTCCTTCTCGGCAGCTGCCGGCGCAAAGTGTCATCCACATCGTTTGCGTTTGGCGCTGTCTTTGGCACGATCCATTGTGCCGTGCAGTACACTGCCGGAAGGGGAGTGCTTGTCTCCGCGTCAATGGAGTTCCTCGATCTCAATCTCTCCATACAGGACAGGCCAAATGGGAATTCTAGCGAGACGGCGCCATCAACGGTTGCCGATAACGGGGCAGCAGGGAGGATATGGAGGCGTCAAGGGAGAAAGAAACCGGTTGGCGTGCGTGAGAAGGGGGTGGAGGACCTTGATGCCGCGTTTAGGGTTGGCCCGCATGCAGACTACTTGAAGAAATACGGTGACATGGTTCTTCGAATGCGCGATTCATTACAGAACCCTTCTCTAGGAATTTTGACATGGAAATGTCTTAGGTGGAACATGGAGGCCGAGAATGAGACGAAGTTCGTAGAGGATCCGCAATTATCAAAGAGGAAGCAGTCCAAGCTTATCGCTTACATTTCCTGGGATAGGATCTTGGATTTCGTGGAAGGTGAGCAATTTGGCCAAAAGGCTACCTTCGTCTGCGATAAGAACAACCCCACAAACGTCGGCGAAAAGACGCACTATCGGTGGAAATGCCACATCGAGTACCAGCGGTAAGTGAATCTCGACCTCTGATATCACAATATAGATAGTAGATCATATTATCGGCTGTGCCGTAATATCTCTTCAGTACTGCACGTATCTCTAATGGTCATAGCCAATTGCAGATGGCGTTGTCAATACGGTCCCGAAGACAACAAGGACAAGATCCAAGCAATCACGCCCGAAATGACACCAATGCCATCGAAATGCAATCACAAAGATGCCACATTTAACTAAATCTGGACTATTTGAGGATATCCGGACTTAGAGTCAAAAATCAATATGGAGTGTAGATCGTGGGATAGTACGATGTTTAAACTATAAACAAAGAAATAGGACTACAAAAATTTGCTTTTGCTATGAATTGCTCTTCATATTATATGAAATTGTATCACAGTGTTCAAAATAGCATCAGACGACGTTGTATCATGTGGCAAACCAGAATACGTGGCATACATAGTAAGATGCTACGATACAAATCCATGAAAGCACTTGGATTAGTAAACATATACGAATATGTGCTGAGAAGATTTGAGAAATTGATAGAGGCTTACGACCGTAGGATCCTACGATTGTTTAGGCTGCCAATCTACAAAAGAACATGATGGTCTAAATATAAGTAGTAATAACCGTCGAGATAGTCAGGGACATGGAAGGCATAAACATGTGAGTCACCATTTTTATTCATATAACAAATTGGGAACATACCACTGGCTTCAAAATCAATCACATTATGGATTCTCATAAGCATGACCGTATAGAACACGGTCATAGTGCCAACCTTCTAACAGTCTACGAGGGAACTTTCCGTCCATCGGGTGCCCCTTGAGATACTGATTCACCGATACGTAAGATCTCAGCGGGAGGATAAACGGAATCAGTGATGTCGCAATGTTTGGTATAACACCGACCGCGTTAGGTACAGTCATTTCTCCTAGCCAGGGCATCGGAAAGTAACAAGCAAAGTTTCCGCTGAAGACATGCTGCATTGGTTGGTCATCAACCATCATTACTTGACCAGGGAGACAAATGTGCTTCGTCTTCTGGTCAGTTGATAATCTGAATATATTCTTGTCGCAGTATGGATACATCTCGGGCTTAGAACAATGCTTTCGTCCAAACAAAAAAAGAAGTCGTGACTTGATGCCCTGAGGTAGAAGAAATTGAGAACCTTCTTCAAGCGGGGTAAATACATAGACGACCATATACCAACTTCGAAGAACCTAAGAAGTATTGTGAAGAACTCGAGGAGACCAGGCCGCACGATAACGTTCTCACGCTTGAAACGTCGTGGGGTGGCATTCTTGTACTGTTCGAAGCAAAGCAATCGGATCACTGACAGGAGGATTACTTTCCTTGAGGTCTCGGAGGGACGCTGTGCGCATACAAAACGAAAACATTTGTAAGCAATATCAAAATCAACTGCTACAACGACCTGGATGACCGCAGGATCCTACGATGTACAAGAGAATGGAAATTGACATTGAGTAGATGATAGTGAAAAAATACTTATTTACATACATCTTAATATGTAAATATTTATTTACAAAAGGTTTCTTACAAATTGTTGAGTCCAACAGAAACTCTAACTTCAAACACCATCCACATGAATGAGTGGTCAAACAAATGTCTTCTTTCTCGAGTCCCACGACCGTGAACACCCTAATACTATATTTTGTGCTAATTTCGAAGTCCTAAAAATGGTAGAAGACGGACATCCGGGAAGGGGATTATTACGAACATATTGAATCACACAAAGGCCGGAATTAAACATCCCTCCTAACTAGAGAAGCATGATGTCAATGAAGAACTTGTCGTTCATGTCACCTGTCCAAGGTTCAGGGTGAACCGCACTGAACTCATTGTTCAAAAGGTTCTTCTCAGCCCTGTCGTCGATGAGTAATGTCAGGTCCAATTCCGCGTGATCAACTATAGTAGGGATTTTCTGAACGTCCTTAAGCAGGTAGGGCTTATCTCTATTCTCCTCTCTTGGGAAAGAGGATCTCGTCGTATGATCCTGTGTCATGATTACTATGCCCTATATGATATCACAACCGAGAACTTTCTTAAGCATCTTACGCACGTTTCTCTCGACAGCGCAGCTCCATACCACAACAGTAGCCTGATCTTTAGGGTGTTCAGAAACTGTGCACTACCGGGTCTAGGGATACTCTGTTTGTTGTTATCCTTCTTGTGAACGAGAAATTCATTCAAATCCAAGATGACGGTGTATCGAGGCAATCTCACCTTGTTGGTCAGAGGCGATATCTTTACAATGTCCGCACTTACGTTTCCTGCATCAACCCGTCATTTCACGTAAGACACTGGAATACACATTACGTTTACAGAAGACATAATGGTTAGGAACAAGGACGCTGCTGGGATAAATGGTATGGTTGGACGGGAGGATTGTAGGATCCTACGATGAGGATCCAAAGATCGTAGGATCCTACGATCAAGACCAAAGTTTTACATGAATTAGCGGAGGGAAGAGGTATACCTTGTGGTCCTTGGTCGCGACCGGAATTAGCTTGAGAGGAGCTCCGAGCCTCTTGGTCTTCGACAGAAGTCTGAGGGACGTTGCCAAACTTTCCCTCTATAGTCAATGTCGGAGTCTACTTCATGGGGCTCAATGGCAGTATTTCCTGACTCGCCTCATCAAACAAGCTAGCAAGAACCTCTTGCGTAATCGTCAAAGCAATAGTATCAACAGTCTCCATTGTGGGGACAACCGTAGCGAAGCTAGCTAATACATCCGCAGCGGATATAACGGCGCCACTGTTCGATGCCCGAGCCGCAGAATCATCCACCGTCGTCGAAGGCCCCAAAGAAGAGCGGGACTCAACAGTTGACATGGTCTGCTTCCCAGAACTAGGGAGAGACTCAGCACGGATCTCCTCTGGAATCCCTCGCCCGTCCGTAAGACCTTCCTGATCTATTATCTGAGCCTGACGCTGAAGAGGAGTCACCTCTCCATCATCAGTATCGTGTGTTCTACTCCGAGAGACCTCCTCCCTGTGCGAACTCTCCACATTTCCCTGATTTACAACCTCAGCAGGAACCTCAAGGACACCTTGATCCTCGACATCGTCGGGTTCAATCACTGCTGAATCTGTAGGAGGTAATACAACGCATGTGTCTCTCGCAGGCTGCGCGTCCAAGGGTAGATTCGGGTGGTCCATTGTCAGCTGTGTCCACGAAACAATGGAATACAGAGGATATTAAACATCAAAGAGAATGGAAGATTTCGCAGGTTCTTACAATCCGAAGATCCTCGTAGGATCCTACGATACCTAGAGGAAAGTCCGATTACAATGTTGTGAAATTCTATAACACTCATTGTGGAAATGAAGAATACTAGAAAAGTATATTACGCATTGAATAACAGGTCACAAGCCCATGGTACAATTATTTACAAATCTATCTGGTAACAAAAGTTCAAAAACGGCCAATCCAAAAATGTGCCTCGTAACAGAGTTCGGAGAAAGCCTCTAGGTCATACTTGGCTCGGGCCGAACAAATCCTTCTTCCGCTTACTCGTGTGGGCATCCTTGACTGCTTGTTTAGCAGTGGCCTCTGGCTTACCAGCCTGATCTTCCTTGTTTGCTTGCTTGGGGACAGACTCCGGCTTCCGCTTAGAAGGCCGAGCTTCCTTGGACACTTGCTTGGCAACGGATTCTGACTTTCGCTTAGAAGGCTAAGCTCCCTTGGACACTTCCTTGGCGGTGGACTCCTTCATCCCCTTTGCGGTCTGAGCTTTCTTGCCTGATTGGTTGGACGCTTTCCCGCTTGTCGACCTAGTCAGAGGCATGGCGCTCCCTTTCCACCGTTGGACCCGTTGCTTAGGCCTCGCGATACTCTTCGTCGCCCTAGGAGGAGGAACATCTTCCTAAGAAGGTGTTTCCTGAGGAGGAAGAGCATCTCCACTAGAATTCGCGTCCTCGTCCTCCGCCGTAGCGTCTCCCCTCCCCTGATGACCTCCCCCATCACCATCCCCTTCCTCCTCGTCGCCACTGCCATTGTCCTCGTCATCGTCGTCATCCAAGTCAGAGCTGTCAAGCTCCACAACTTCATCCTCCGTCGTGTCATCGCTCGACGAATCCAACTGCCTTACCTTCCCCTTCTACTGCTTCTTCCGGGATGTCGAAGGTTCTTGCCCGGGTAGTGCCAAAGCCAGCGCTCGACTGGTGTCGTAGATCTTGCTGGAAGTCTCCAGAGCTTTCTTCACCTCGCTCTTGGAGTAAACAACTTCTAAGACTTGTGCTCCTTTTGTCTACAGAAGACATTCTTTAAGTACAAGGTACGAATGAGGTAGTGCACTGCAAAGAGATGAAGTTCAATGATCGTAGGATCCTACGATAGACTTACCAAACCAATCCAGGTGATGCTTGGACCGCCGCCGACGTTGAGCAGGACGTATTTGGGGGCTCCCAATGTACCCAAAATCGAGGAGACCGCGTCAAGATTGAAATTCACATAAGTAAACTGGTCCCACTGACAGGAAGCATTAAGAAAGTCTGCTGCATGAACCACACTAGTAAACGGCATATCGTTGCCGAAGGCCTTGGTGAAGCAAGCTTTTAAATCATGTTTTGCCTCGTTCTCGAACAGGAAGTTGAAATACAATGGACACGTAGCCTCCGGAGATGGCTGCTGCGTGAAGCATTCGATGGCCGACGTCATATATAACGTCGGAAGGACGTGCCAAGGTCGCTGCTGCTTAATCACAGACCCTCTCTCGTATACGATATTCGCAACGTCTACCATGCCCTCTCGGTTGGTAATGAACACTCCCGTGTATTGGGCCCGTCTGAACTGGCTACTATCTCTATACTCCATAGCCTACATCGTTCAATTCAACTGCTCTGCAGTGGAGTAGTCTGCAATACCTTTGTCCATCCGATTGACAAAGCAGTAGACAATAACCACCTGTGAGCCGGCCTTCATCCAGGAGTTCATACTGTCGCCTTCCAGATCAATAGTCTTCTTCAGGTTGCCCTTCCTCCTGTTCATGTACAACACCTTGTACTGATTCTCGAAGTCCATCGCGGAAGATGAGCCAAGTTCCAGTTCCTACGCGCTACCCTCGGAGACCGTCTTCTGGTACTTGAATAGCGTGTCTAGGATTTCGATCCGATCTTCGTCCTTAGAAGATGCGTTCAGTTGCTCGCGACATAGAAAGAACTTCTCGCCGCCAGGATCCTTGTTCACCATGTGAAACCACGTCTCCATAACGTCATCCATAATCTTGTATTTTGCTGCTGCTTCATCCCACTCGGCCTCAGTGTAGGGGAGTCCTTTCAACTTTTTAGATCTCAACGGCGCATTACACATGACATGCATGAATTCGTTCTTTAGAATTCTCTTCTTCTTCTATTGCTTGCACGCAGATTCAAGCGAAGTCACCGTGGCAGGAATCTTCGACGCCTTCGTCGATTTCACGGAGATTTCATTGTCGATGACCTTCCTTGCGATGACCCTGTTGTCACTGTCTCAGAGAAAGTACAAGGGCTGTAAATCATTCGGCATTAATGATCTGGAGGTCATTTGACGTAGCTTCACTCGTTCGTGCTGCGATGTCCCGGCGATATCTTGCTCCATGTCTTCGTCTTCAAGGCCGACCAAGCTTGACGTCCTATTCCATGGATCAGGGAGTAATCCGCTCATCCATCACTGCTTAATCGTCTCCCACATGACGAAGATATCCTCTAGAACGAAGAGTAGAGGGTATTTAGGAATACCCGTCGCCGCGTCATCCTTCGCCTTCTTCCCGGGCATGATTGTCGAGAGTTTCGACTGAGATAACTGTACAAAAAGTACCAACAGTGTTAACTTGATCGTAGGATCCTACGAGGCAGTCACACAGTAAAAGAACTAACTACTATCGTAGGATCCTACGATAGTGCATAATAGTGAATGCGGAAGGAATAGAATACTCACAGCAAAGTTTGCATGTTCCGGCTGCCCTTTCCTTGCTTTTTCAGGACATCCCATTTCAACCCAAGTCTTCCGAGCAATCTTACAGCACGGAATGTAATTGCTCTCTGCCCTGGATCGAGCAAGGTCTTGATTCAGTACTCTGGAGTACAGCTGCATCATCTCCCACTTCTTCTGAGGATCCTCCCAGAGAATTGTTACTTGGAATTTTGTCGCATCCTCCTTCGCCTCGTCACTCAATCCCCCTTTGCCGATCAGGATCCTGTGCGCAGCAACACTATGTTGCCCTCCAATGATGACATAGTGCGTGTCATTCGTGATGTCAGCCCAGGTCGGCTACTGCTCGAAATACCTGTACGTGTTATGAGGAATGTCCTCGTAATCTTCATCCCTCACATGGTATTGGCCCATCATCGGCATGACGTAGATATGCTGCAGCGCAAGCTGGAAGGGGTTTGTTCTCAGCTGTTGAAGGAGCTCTAGGACCCGAACCCTCATGAGGGATCGATAAACAACAATTCGAGGCGGTGCGCGATGGAGGCGGTCGATGTCGACAAAAAGGTCCTCCTTCGACGATCCCGAAATCTTGGTTGGCTTTGTCCCGAAGACATGCAAGTCACGAAAATTTGCCTCGTGTAGTTGCTTCACTCTCAGGATAGACTCCGGGCTCGCCGAGTACACCTTGCTCGTTAATGCAACGGTTTCCTCCAATGTCATCTGGTCGTCCTTGTTACCTCGAGTCTTCTTCGTATTCTTCCGTGTATCTTTCTTCGCCAACGCGGAATTGCTCCTCTTCTTCTTCTCCGATGGAGAAGGCGCCACTGTCTTCACCAAGTCTCTGTTGTAGCGGTCCCGGTGACTCTTCAGCTCCTTCCAGCCGCGGACGATTATGTCTGGCTTCATGTTCTGCAAAAGAACCGTCATGCCGTAGTCATTGACAGATTCGTTCAGTCTCGGGGCTAACAACTCCGTCTTCACAATCAGTGCATACACCCGCTTACAGCCAACACTAAGAACGTCCTCCTCGATCACTATGATCATCTAGTTCGCGCCAGCGAGCGCAATGTTGAGAACCTCCAGGTTCTTTGTTGAACATGTGAACAACTCCCCTGCAATGGCTGCTGGATTCGTTAGGCACATTATGGGCGCAACCAGAGCTTCCTTTGACGGCGCGATAGTCCATTGTAGACCCCATTCAATGACGTTCTCCGCTAGATAGTATTGCAACACCTGGGCGTGTGTATGGAGAGGTCGATTCACCTCACAAATTGCAAGCAAAACGTAGTCGATCAGGTTAACTGGACGCCAGTCCTCATCGACTTCATCCACCTTCTAAAAATTTTCCCTACACAGTGAAAGACGAAGAATTAGGAATTGCAACAGATTGCCTCCTTACCAATGCGCGGGTTAATGACTTAGATCCAAGACCAGAGATCGTAGGATCCTACGATGGCAATGGGCACTAAGATCCAGGACTAGAGATCTTAGCATCCTACAATATCAAAAGGCACGATGCAACCTTGCACATTTCTGATCACCGGCCCTGCTACAAAAATCATTCGTGATGAAGGTGTCATCGTAGGATCCTACGATGGATTATTCAGTTTGCACAGGGACATAACGTAGGATCCGACGATGGCGTGGCGAGCCACACCATCATAGGATCCTACAATAGTAAACGACCATATCATCTTATGATACCAGAAATAACAACGTCTTCCGGCTGCTAACGTAGGATCCTACAATATGAACTTGCAAGTAGATTGTGAGTGATGACACGCGAAGACTGACCTTTTAGGTTGATATCGTAGGATCCTACGATATGAACTTGCAAACAGAGCATGATTGGAAAATGAACTAAACTACTTCGGACCCAATAACCTTAACATACCCTAAACCTAGCTGACCTTTTCGGTTGATATCGTAGGATCCTACGATATGAACTTGCAAATAGAGCAGGTTTGTAATATGTAATATACAATTTCGGTGATATTTACCTCAAAACCCAGAAACCAGACTAACCATTTGGTTGATATCGTACGATCCTACGATATGAACTTCCAAAGTGCGATGGATTGTAATATAAACTTGCGAAATTCGGACGATACTAACCTTAGCAACCCACAAATCTAACTGACCTCTCCAGTGCTGATATTGTAGGATCCTACGATATGAACTTGCAATATAAGTAGGACTGTAATATGAACTTCAAAACATCAGGTGATATTAACCATAAAACCCCATACACTTGACTGACGTTAGCAAGAACCCTATAGCAAATTGATTCCCATTCGATATATCAAGCGAACAACATCGAATCAATTTCTAATATTAGATATGAACAATATCTTGCTGATTGTATAATGTGACCACAAGCCATACATATATACAAAATCAATGGATTTAAGGTACTCACGTGAAATTCCACTCGGGATCATCCATGCCGGCCATGATCGTTGTGATCCTCTGCTCACAATATGCAGCAATTCACTAGAAGAGGATTGGATTGCACTTGCTCCCTCGGCTTTCCAGCTCCAATCGTCGTCAGTTAAATATACATCCATCCGCTCGTCTTCTGAGGCAGGAGTCACGTCCACCTGACCTCGCTTAAACATGCAAACTCACCTATCACTCTCCTAAAACACTCACAAACAAAAATCACCTCAAATCCTCACACAAGAAGACACATACAGTCACTCACGCTCACTCCAATTACACAACCAGCACAAACAGTGTCTAAACAAATGCGGTACACAAACGTGCTTAAGACACCAACAAACGTTTGTCGCCTAAAACCCTCACACATGAACACAAAAAGCACAATACCACAATGAACACGAACTCACATAAACAATGCAACCTCACACAAACTCTCCCTGGCGCTCACGCTCACTCACACAAACAAACCTCACGACCACACCTCACACCACACGGACAGACCTTTGTAGAAGAAGCGCGAAAAAAAACTACACAAAACACAAAAGAGAAGAAAAGCAGTGCGAAAAGAGAGTGAGGGAGGTGAGAGCATAGGAGTCGAGAGAGGAGAAAGTACAAAATGATGGAAAAAACAAGCGCGCCTCCACGATGGCGGAGGTGCGTGATGAAATGATTCCTATCCTGATGACTGAATGCGACGTCTTGAGCTCGGTCTCAATCGTAGGATTTCTCGACTCGGGTGGCATGTTAAATTTTAGCCCTCCATTAAGTACATTATTAATTAATACGTATAATACTACTGATATTCGCAAATTATTCAAGTAACATCTCACTTCTCACTTTAATTTGTACCTTCAACTTTTTACCTTCTACTTTTTACCTTCTACTTTTTACCTTCTACTTTTTGCCTACTACTTCTCACTTTAACTTTTTAACTACTACTTAATTTCTACTTATTACTTTTTAATTTCTACTTTTTAACTCTTAACCACCTACTTTTTACCTACTACTTTTAAGTTCAACATTTTAACTTCTAGGTAATTTCAACTTTTAACTTTTTACCTCATACTTTTTACCTTTACTTTAACTTTTTAACTTCTACCTCATTTCTACTTTTTACTTTTTACCTTCTACTTTTTACCTTTACTTTAACTTCTTAAGTTCTACCTAATTTCTACTTTTTACTTTTCACCTTCTACTTTTTACCTTTACTTTAACTTTTTAACTTCTAGTTAATTTCTACTTTTAACTATTTAATTTCTACTTTTAAGTTTTTAACTTCTACTTTTAACTTCAAACCTTCTACTTTTAACTTTTACCTTCTACTTTTAACCTTTTACCTTCTACTTTTTACTTTTTACCTTCTACTTTTTACATTTTGTACATATATACATACAACTATACATACAACTATACATACATAGATGTTATATAATTATAGGCAACATACAATTACATCTCCATATGATTCATATAATTATACATAAATACAATTTGTACATATATACATCATACAATAATTATATATCGCTACATTTTACATATACATATATATATCCAACATACAACTATACATACACAGATGTTATATATATATAAATATAACATACAATTATATCTCCATATTCATATTTATATATATGCAACATATAATTACATCTCCATACGATTCATATCTATTTATACAACATATAATTATACATACATACATTTTGTACATATATACAGCATACCAAAATTATATATTTTATATAATTATTTATATATCCAACATACAACTATAAATATACAAAGGGTACCTATTTATATACAACATACGATTTTATCTCCATCTTATTTATATCTATTTATTCAACATACAATTATACATACATACATTTTATACATATATTCTACATCCAAGAATTATATATCGGTACATTTCATATAATTATTTATATATCCAACATACAACTATACATACACAAAGGTTACCTATTTATATACAACATACGATTATATCTCCATCTTATTTATATCTATTTATATAACATACAATTATACATACATACATTTTGTGCATATATACAGCATACCAAAATTATATATCGGTACATTTTATATAATTATTTATATATCCAACATACAACTATACTTTCACAGATGTTATATAATTATAGGCAACATACAATTACATCTCCATATGATTCATATAATTATACATACATACAGTTTGTACATATATACATCATACAATAATTATATATCGCTACATTTTATATATTCATATATATATCCAACATACAACTATACAGACACAGATGTTATATATATAAATATAACATAAAATTATATCTCCATACGATTTGTATCTATTTATACAACATACAATGATACATACATACAACACTCAAGAATTATATATCGGTACATTTTATATAACTATTTTTATATCTAACATACAAGTATACATACAAAGATGTTATATATTTATAGGCAACATATAATTACATCTCCATACGATTCATATCTATTTATACAACATATAATTATACATACATACATTTTGTACATATTTGCAACATACCAAAATTATATATCGGTATATTTTATATGATTATATATGTATCCAACATATATACTACATAAACAAATGTTATATACATATACACGACATACAATTGTATCTCCATACGATTTATATCTATTTATTCAACATACAATTATACATACATACATCTTGTACATATATTTTGCATCCAAGAATTATATATTGGTACATTTTATATAATTATTTATATACCCAACATACAACTATACATACACAAAGGTTACCTATTTATATACAACATACGATTATATCTCCATCGGATTTATATCTAATTATATAACATACAATTATACATACATACATTTTGTACATATATACAGCATACGAAATTTATGTATCGTTACATTTTATATAATTATATATATATATATTATCCAACATACAACTATACATACCCAGATGTTATTTATATTTATTCAACATATAATTATATGTCCATACGATTTGTATCTATTTAGACAACATACAACTATACATTCATACATTTTGTACATATATTCTGCATACAATAATTGTATATGGATACATGTTATATATTTTTATTTATATCCAACATTCAGCTGTACATACACTAATGTTATATATATATACACACACCATTCTATTATATCTCCATACGATTTATATTTATTTTTACAACATACAATGATACATACATACATTTTGCACATATATGCACCATTCAATAATTATGGATTGATATGTCATATATATATGTATTTGTATTTTTTAAATATTTATATTTATATTTATATATATGCAACATACAACTATTCATTCATTCGTTTCATTTATATATATGTATGTATATATATATACATTCATTATATACATTCATACATGCATACATCATATATACATACATACAAATAGACAATATATTTTCACCTTCAACTTTTCACCTTCTTCTTTTACCTCTAACTTTTTAACTTTTAGTTAATTTCTACTTTTAACATTTTAATTTATACTTTTTACCTTCTCCTTTTAACTTTAGTTTTTTAACTTCTTATTTTAGTTCTACTTTTAACTCTTTAATTAATATTTTTAACATTTTAGTTTCAACTTTTAATTTCTACTTGTATCTTTTTAATTTCGTCAAATGTTGTCGAGAGGAATGAGGAACGAGTGAGCTCCGTAATTGCTGGTGAGGGGAGGACTTAGGCTCAGATCTAACACCCACGAGCAGTAAGATGTGGCTGAACTTGCTGAGGAGCCCTCGTTTGCTGTAGATCTGAATCCAGAGGAGATTTTCGGAAGCAGACTGTGTGTTGGGAAGTGCTCCAGATCTAGATCGAATCAGCTCGTGGAGAAACGTGGTAGTGGACCAGATCTGTGTGTTGAGAGATCTGAAAGCGAGCAAACTGCTGTGGTGATGCATAAGATTGAAAGCGAGCGTGTGTTGGCAAACAGCAGAGATGGAGCAACATTGTGTTGGTGCATAGTCTCAGAGCACTAGACACGTTGAACAGCGAGATCTGACTTAGATCCAGACCACGGAAACAAGATCTGCAATCTCTCACTAAGCCCTCTCCACCCCGATCCAGCCACCAAGCCATCCAACATTGCGAAGACGATCAACACAAGTTCATACCACAGCAACAGCCATCCTCCACGCTCAGATACTTTCTACACTCTACAATATGCATGTTTATTGTCTATTTTGCTGAACATCTACCCCCTCTTTCACACTTGCAACACGCATAGTAGTATCACACTACATAGATTGCAACAGGATGACCTAGACGTTAGAAAGCAGTCACAAAAATCACGTGTTAGAGCCCATAGACTAAACACTCACCTATCACACACCACCCTCTCTCATCACAAAAACACCGCACATAGTATTAGTCCATCACACGCACATAGAAAAGGTCAATCATCACTCACTACTCAAGCACAGATACGTTGCTCTACGACTAGCAAACTAACCTTGAAAGGCAACACCCTAGCAAAAACAGGAACCAAGCTTCAGTCGGCTTCACCAAACCAACAAGAAGGGCCCCAGCATCCAGCGGCGATTTGCAACCTAAAAAGCAACCCTCAGCTAACCTCAGCAATCCAACAAGACGAGCCTCAGCAGAGAGGAGCGATCTGCAACAACAAACAGGACAAAAATCAGAACAAGGAACAACGCAGGAGAGACAAGAATAACCAAGTCGCATCACCCAACCACGCAACAACAAACAAAGGAGAGCTCATTCCCCACACAAGCTGCAGCTGCGGCATTCAAGCCCGAACACAAGAAACCGAAGAAGACATGCCACATCTCACCCGAACCTTTTCTTTGCCCCGTTTTTGTTACACTCTTCGTTTTTGCATTTCTTCCTTTTGTTCTGTAACAATATATCACTGCCCAATACCAGATCATAGAAGAAAAATAAAAAGTCTAAAAACCTTGACTTCTAGCTGCAGGCAAACAAGTCATAACCAAGGCATCCAAACCTTGCAGCGAGCAGTCAAACCAAATAGGCAACCACACTACACAAGCACAGCAGAAACGCAGCTCAAAAGGGTTCAGATTCATATAGGAGCACGCAACCTACAAATCCGCCACAACCACGACATCCAAGCATCCCACTGAACAGACATAACAAATAGGCCATATCTCACCTTTAACTCTCTTTCTTTATTGAAATATGTCTACAATCTTTGGATCTGTACTCCTTGCTACTGTTTTGCAGTAGTAAATCATTTTCTTTGTTTCCACGTTCATTGTTATTGCTATATAATAGTGTATTGTCATCTAATACTAGAACCTAAGCAACAAAAAAAAAACACAAAAACCCTGACCTATAGCTGCAGGAACACACACCATACAGACGCAGCAGACCAACACTCCAATCAAAAAGTGCAGAAGAAAGACGCTCAAGTGAGGGAGGAGATACCCCAAATCACCAAATCAAGAAGCCGACGTTATGCTCCGAACCCGACGTTCCAGAGCACCAAAGACAGACATTGTTTGAAGCTGCAAGAAATCAAAAGAATCAGCGCTAACCCTGCAGGTTGGAAGACAGAACCAAAAGTACAAACCAAGCACCACCAACAGGAGGTTTCACTACAACAACCTCCATTGTGCAAGGAAGAGTCACACCTCAAGCAAGTAGACTCACCTACTTCAGCAGCGATTGCTAACAGGAGGAGAAAAATCAGCGAAGCACATTTGTCGCCTGCCACAGCACGGCAACACAGGAACAGCCGGCCGCCCCACCCGCCCACTTCAACAAACATCCCGAAGGGAATACGTCACAGAGAACGGAGACACCCCCATTCGAAGTCCCCACCCACGCTGCTGCCCGAAGTCCACTCCCCTTAGCGCGGCAGCCCTAACCCCAGAACTGCACAGACGCTGACCGCCAACTCCGTTCCCGACAACACTACCTCGAGAGGCCGCACCCACACAAACGACAACAACATCATCTCCAACGTTAGAGACAAAGGTAAGTTCCCTCACGCATTATATTTTTTGAAACCCTATCTAATAAACAACAAGTGGAGCAGAAAATACTGGACTCTGTGCAGAAAGTACCGAAACCCCAGAACTGCACAGACGCTGACTGCCAACTCTGTTCACAACAACACTACCTCGAGAGGCCGCACCCATACAAACGACAACATCATCTCCAACGCCAGAGGCAAAGGTAAGCTCCCTCACGCATCATATTTTTTGAAACCCTCTCTAACAAACAACAAGTGGAGCAGAAAATACTGGACTCTGTGCAGAAAGTACAGAAACCAGACATCGAAGCTGAACACAAACACGCCAACTCTGTCCAGTAGGGAAAAGAGAAGGAAAGGCGCCACCCAAACAAAGAGAGTCGTTACCAACACCAGCAGCTGCCGCCTCACCTACCAGGCGACTTACGCAAAGCAACCGAAGCAATTGACAGTACAAAGACAGTCACTCCAGGTAAATTCCCGAACACAACCCCTTGTTTTTCACCTAACATGACAGGTAACACCAGAAAAAGCTCCAGCATCGACATGGAGCTGGAGACCATGGAGGACAACTCCAGAACGACCCCAATCACGAAAACATCAAGAAGGATAGACAAGGAAGGTAGTAGCAACAAAAAAAGCAAGGTCTCCCCAAGACAAGAAGGTAAGACAATTCGCAACCCAGAATTATGCTCCTTCAAATTTTGGATGGGCTTCCAAGCTATGGAGGCAATTGCAATAGAAGAGGGCGCTGAACCTCTATTTAGTGGTGAAACGGTTGAAGACATGATCACTAGAGGACTAAAACCGGAAGAGGCCAAGGAGGTTAGCATTGCAAGAGTAGCTTTTCCCCGTATCCCACAATTGTTATACCCTATGTCAAGGAAAGGGGTGGTTGGACAACACTACAACCTTACCCAAATTCCTTTCGACATTCCCACAAACGAGAAGTCGGGTATGTCACTTGACTTTCATGTTGGAATTCACTTTGAAATCCCCAAAAACCCTATTATGCATGATGAGGTAAAAGAAATGGTCATTACAAGGCTAAAAAAGATGAACATTTCTCTTGGAGAACAACTAATTGACCCTATTGCCATCCAATGCTTAAGCATCAAACAAGGAAAGATTAAGGGGGTATGGGCGGGAAGCATTAAGCTACATTTTCTCAAACCCGAAGTAGATGGGCTAATGTTACTAAAAGGCATTAGACCCTTTATTCTCGAGATTGGGGAAGAATTAATTGTTGGTAAAGTTTGCAAGGCTTACCAAAGCATTTCTAAGGGTTCTAACCTCTCCGTGAAGGTTAAAAGTGATGTATTGAAGGACACTACAGCTCAAGCCCTCTTCAAGGAAGTTCTTGAAGATAGCTTCCATCGTGGCGTCGAATTTGAGCTAACGGGAGTTCAAAAGAGGTATGAAGACTCCCATGCCTTTCTTATTACTACTACTCCCAAGCAAGTGAAGAAAATCCTCCTTCATCAAGCGACCGCCCAACATGAAGTTTTGGAAACAAGGCAAGCTCTCGAGGTCAAAGGACCAAAAGGTAAACTCGAAACTAAAGCTAAAAAAGATGCATTAACCTTAACCTTATCTCCCCTCCCCATCCACTTGGATGTAATGCACACCACCCAAGAAATCTACAAGGTCATGGGTGGTGCAAATGTCCGCTCCGTATGGTTCCACAAAGATAACGGTACTAACCACAATGGCAATGCCAATGTTTTATGTGCTAACCCTATTGTATATAGGACATTTGTGGGGAAAACTCAAATTATTGGAGGTAACTACGTGGATTTTGCACCTCACCGACATAGTTTGGAAGGAGACTCCCCTCCCACCATGGAAGAAATCAAATCCTTTGGATTTGATGATATCAACACCGCCATTGTCAACACTATGTCCACTTTCCAAATGCAAGAAAAGACCAACAACGTGACCAAGGAAGAACTAGTGGTACTATTGGAAGAAAACAACAAGAAAATCCGGAAGGAGAACAAAGAGTACGCCGACATGAAGAGCGAGGAATTGAAGAAACAAATGGCAAGTGTGCAAGACTCTATGAAGACCGCCCTTGCCACACTACAAGCCATGGCAAGCACTATGACCTCTCCAATGCTTGAAGATGGAAGGCCAAACTAGATAGGTACAAAGACTACATACTACTACATAGAAAGCGTATAATAAATACCCATAGTGTACTACATATAGTATTTGAGCAATACTAAAAAAAAATAGTAGTACGCAAATATGCCAATACAATATACAAATACAAAATACAAAACTACTATACAAAATACAATCATTGTATTCAATACCACATTCAATACAAATTCTATACCAAATACCTCAAAGACTATAGTCAATACTATACAAAAAACTACTATATCCCATATAGTACAATAAACACAAGAAAACATTTTAAATTATACACAAAAATTGAGTTGACACCATACTATACGGCACTTAGTACAAAACATGATACAAATACTCATACAAAAACGGATACAAACGTTGCTACATACACCAACACAAATACTGATACATATGATGACATATGTATTTATACATATACTGGTCTGTACCCTGGGGAGTATACTGATATGTATACTGGTATATACACCGATACGTATACTGGTATACATACCGAAACGTATACTGGTATATATATTGGTACGTATACTGGTATACATACTAGTACGTACACTGATAAAAACACCGAAACACATACTGATACCAATACTAATACAAACTTTAAAAAAACCAAGGCAAATACTAATACAAATTATGGTACAAGTACTAGGCCGAATACTAACACAAATACTCATACGAATAGTGACTCAAATACCAAGATAAATATTAAAGCACATAGAAGAAGAAGAACGCCGGTTCCCGAAGGGAACCGGCGTGAATAAAGTGTCTGTTCGTTCCATTACTAAGACCATGCCCACCGGACAAGGAATTAGCGAACTGGATTAAAGCACATACTAACATAAATGTATGTAAGAATACTAATAAAAAAAACAAACATAACTACATACACACACACATACACAAAAACAACCACACACAATCAAAAAAACATACACACATACAAAGACAAATACATAAAATCAAATAAACAACAAAAAAAATACCGAAGCCACACACAAAAACAAAAAATCCTAAAACAAAACAAAAAACCCACCTACTACAAAATACTAATACTAGGCATGAACACTAACATAAAATCAAACATAACTAAATATACACACACATATGCAAAAACAAGCACACACAATCAAAGAAACATATACACACACACATACAAAGAGAGAGACATACTACCGAAAGAACACAAAACAAAATACCAAAGCCATATACAAAAACAAAAACCAAAAGCAACTACACACACATTTATAACTAAATACCATCCTAAAAACAAAAGTATCAAAACCAAAATAAAAAATAAGAGGAAAGATAGATTTAGAATAAATAATAAAAAGAAGGAGAAAATAAGTATCATAACCACATATAACAAAAAAGGACACAATAATAAGAATGGAAATTTTGTAAGAAAGATACATAAGGGTAGAAGGGAATCTAAACCCAAAAACCATCAGAAGACAAGGAATATCAAAATGTCTAAAAATAGGAAAATCAAGGAGAGTAAAAAGAGATATTATAAATTAAATAGGAAGAAGATAGATATTTATAAAATTTCAAAGGTTTCAAATAATAAGAACATAGGAACAAACAACAACACTAAAAATAGTATGTGCTTTTTAAGGAAATCCAAAATAAAGGATGGAAAATTAACAAAATTAATAATGGGAATTAATTATAAAAAGAATACAAATAATAGGAACATAACTATAAACAGCAGTACTAAAAATAGAATACGATTCCTAAGAAAATAAAAAATAGGGAATGGAAAATTAACCAAAGTAGTAATAAGAATTTATTATAATAAGAGTTCAAATGTTAAGAAAATAGCTATAAACAGATGTACTAAAAATAGATTATGCATCCTAATAAAATAAAATAAAAGGGATGGAATTTTTACCAAAGTAGTAATGAGAATTAATTATAAAAAGAATACAAATATTAAGAACATAACTATAAACAGCAGTACTAAAAATAGAGTATGCTTCCTAAGAAAAACAAAGGTAAGGAATGGAAAATTAACCAAAGTAGTAATGAGAATTAATTATAATAAGAATATAAATATTAAGAAAATGGCTATAAACAGCAGTACTAAAAATAGAATATGCTTCCTTGGAAAATCAAAAATAAGGGATGAAAATTTCACCAAAGTAGTAATTTTTATTAATAAGAATACAAATATGAAGAGAATAGCTATAAACATCAGTACTAAAAATAGAATATGCTTCCTAAGAAAATAAAAAATGAGGGATGGAAAATTAACCAAACTTGTAAAGAGAAACAAAAATTTCGGAGTAAAACTAAATAGAGAAGTTAGTAATAATAAAATAGTGAGGACTAAAAATAGAATATGGAATATAAATTGTAGGGATAAAAGGAAAGTTAATAATAACAATAAAATCGATATATATAAAGATGAGAAGAGTTTGCGATTAAGGAGTAGAATTTTTTTGAGAGTATGTGGAATAATAAAAATAGGAGGAGGGATGAATATCTCGCTCGCCGGGGGTGCGCCGAAGGTGCCAAAAATAGAATTACTAAAAATAGAAATTTTAATGATAGTAAGAATATATACGAATCTGATTGAAATAAATATCAATCTGTTTTTAGAGATCATATTTTCAGACAAAATATGTTTAGAAAGAAATCTTTTAGAAAACTCATTATTTCAATTTACGGGTACATATACTGATACGTATACTGATACTTATACTGATACATACTCCGATGAGTATACTTGTAAATATATTGATACAAATACTGGTACGTATAATGATACACATACTGGTATGTGTATATATACAAATACTTATACTTATACCAATACCAATACCAATACAAATATTGGTACGTGTACTCATACGAATACTAACACAAATACTAACAAAGATATTGATACAAATACCAAGACAAAAACCGTGACACACACTAATACAAACATACAAAAGAATACTAATATAATACCACATAAAACTACATACACACCCACAAAGACAACCACACACCATCAACGAAACACATACATATACATACACACATACAAAGACAAACACATACAATAAAAAAAACACAAATACCAAAGCCACATTCAAAAACAAAAATTCTAAAACAAAACAAAAAACCTATCTACTACAAACTACTAATATTAATTGGAGGAGACATGGAGACTAACCCAAGACCCATGCCGAACATATTAAAAAGACACCCCGCTTCGCACAAAAAGAATGCCAAAACATATTTCATACCAACTACTAATACAAACACCAAAACAAACAATTGTACAAACCACAAAGTATATAATAACACCGCATATGAAAAAAAAGGACTTAAAAGCCACTTTAAAAACCAACATAAACCCACATACAAATAGTCTTAAACATAATAGTTACAGATGCACACGGACAAAAACAACCAAGATAAAATACAACCAATCATACATACATCCATACACTATTAAAACAAAAACAACCCCAAAAAAAACATGGACAAAAAATAAACTAAAGACGAAAACAACTACACCTACTATAAAAATAAATAAACCCACAACTCACACACAAAATACAAACATCCACCTACCCCCAAACCAACATGTCATTAATAACACAACAAAGCCTTTAAAATACACCACTAAACATATATACCACAAACTTCTACTACTTCTAGGAGGAGACATTGAAACCAACCTGGGACCCATGCCCAATATACTAAAAAGACATCCTACATCACATAAGAAAAATGCCAAAATCTACTTTATACCTAATACCATAAAATTCCAACCAGAATATGAACACATTGCAAAACCCTTCGCACCATTTCTAAAAAACACACATACATTACACCACATATACAACACTTCCCACCCAAACATTGCCCAATATATACAACAAAAAAATACGCATCCACCACCCCACATCTTATATGCACTAATAATCACTACTCATCCAAACATAGATGAATGTAACCAACTTCTAAATCCACAAAATTTGAACACAATTACATGGACTAATATACTCCTACAAACCTTACTAACCTTACAAAACCCACTAGAACAACACATTTATACTCCACATCCCTATACTGAATTCCTAGTAGACAACCAAAATATTATAAACCATGAGAACTCAATACATAAAAGACTATACGACTTTTTACATAGTCAAGACATACCACCCTCAAATGATATAATAAAACTAAAATTCTCTTACCTCCCTAACAACCTCATAAGTGAATCACTAAAATGTCTAGACCCTATACCAGAATATACCCACCCACCCCCACCTCTTCCCTACATCCCTCCTCAAAATCAAAATCAAAACATTAGACCAAACCAAGAAAATACATACATAATCACATGGAATGCCTCCTCACTAAACATTGCCCTTCCTAGCTTACAAACTCTAGTCGCAAACACAGATACACCACCGGCTCTTATAGTTATACAAGAAACAAAACTAACCGCCTCAAAATCTACAAAATATATACAAAATATATTTCAAGACTATAAACTCATCTTTAACAATACACATGCACTTACAAGATGCATGCAACAAAAGAGACCATACACACCGGGCCGCGGTGGCCTCCTTACATTAATACACAAAAAATATACATTCCCTGGCAACATCAACAAAATCCCTACCCCAATGCACATATCACCATACATTCAAATAATTAAAATCACTAATCACCCACTACAATCGTGGTTAATCTTTCATATGTATATGCCATCCCATCCCGAAGATACTAGATTTCTCTTAGATATACAAAACACTATTACAACCCATATTAATAATCATCCCAATCATACATACCTATTATGTGGAGACTTCAATAGAGACATAGCACTAATTGGCCGCCGAAATGGAAACCATCACACCCCCCCTCAAAACATTGATTACCAATGGCGCCGCTTCACAGAAAACTTAAACTTCACTTACATCAATACCGATACACAATTCTCTAGACAAGGTGGCTACAATTATAGTGATTGGAGTCTAATAGATGGTTTCTATATAAGAAGAAGAACGCCGGCTCCCGAAGGGAACCGGCGTGAATAAAGTGTCTGTTCGTTCCATTGCTAAGACCATGCCCACTATGTTTCTATATAAATACAAACAACAACACACAATACACCTCCACAACAAACAAAGATATTATTCTCAATTCGGACCACTCACCCATACAACTGCACATCCCAAATAACACACTAATTAGTAGAACTCCTACAATCCCAAACAAAGACACTATACGCATACTCAACCCCATCCCAAAAATCAACATAGAAAAATTCAACACAAAATTCTTCGAAGAAAACGCCGTACAAATAAACTCCCTCATAAACACTCTTGAAAACAATAGTCAATTAACACAAGCACAATGGCAAGAAGCATGCCACTCTCTAGACAAACTCATCAATAAAATCTCTGATACATTAGATCAAACTTGTAGAGCACACCCAATACCCCAAATGACAAACAGAACCTCTCAACAAGGCGGGTATCTACCCCGCAAACTTTCTAAAACTTGGAAACAACACTTAACCACATATCATACCATTTGTAAAACCATTAGAATTGTAAAAAACAACCCTCAATGGCGTAACCATCCCATACACAACGAACTACTAACTATACAACACATCCAAATCCCTACCCCGCCGCCTCCGGACCTTCCCCACGATACATGGATAAAAGATATCGCGATAATTGCAAAAAATGCCAACATACAAGCCCGGAAAATAATCACAAAATACACAAAAGAAAACATTAAAAAAACCATCTCAAAATATAGACAACTATACGAAATCAGCCCCAAAAAAATTAACAAAAAAGTCTTTAAAAACCTTGAATCCCCACCAATGGATTGTATCAAAGATCAATATAATAATATTCTAACTAGCCCCGAAGACATTGCGAATGAAATATTTAACCAACAAACAAAAACCAATAGACCAACAGTACCAACATGTAATTACCAACCACAACATACAATAGAATGCACATGTGCAATACGCCAATACCCTTGGCACGACCTGGACGGATATACCTTTGACAAACGGGGCGAACCAGAAATTCCACTACATAAATACCTCAACAGAGCCACATACGACACATGCCTTCAAAATCTTGGAAATAATAAAGCCCCAGGCCCAGACCGCATACCAAACTCAATACTAAAAAACATGCGTCCAAGATTTCACAAACTATTATTTCTATTCTTCTCCCACTGCTATAAACAAAAACAGATACCAAACTCATGGAAATTAAATACAACAATTCTACTATACAAAAAAGGCAAACCGTCCATACTACCCAACCATAGACCAATTGCACTAGCTAACACAATATACAAACTCTTTACCAGTACACTCACTTCCATACTATCCTCATACGGCAAAAAATTCAAAATCCTACATGATAGTCAAGAAGGATTTAGAGCAGAGAGAAGTACCGCACGACAAATACAAACTATAATAGCCGCACTAGAAGACGCAAAGTTTACTAACCAAGATATATACATACTATACGTGGACTTCAAAAATGCCTTTGGCTCAATTGACCATGCCCGACTTCTAGCAATAATGATGGACCTTGGCTACCCAAAAGATGCAACTACACTTGTTGGAAACATCTATTCTAAATCATCTACATGCTATACCGGTGAACACTTTGGGAAAACAAAACCTATACCCATCCAAAGAGGAACTATACAAGGGGATACCCTCAGCCCATACCTATTCATTATATTTCTAGAACCACTACTCAGATGGCTAGAAAGAGGAAATTACGGATACACTTTTGGCACATCACAGGTCATAATAAACTCTGCCGCATACGCGGATGACCTAGCCACCATAACTAACAAAATCAAATCAATCCAAATACAACTAAACAAAATTGATAGATATTGTAAATGGGCCGGTATGGACGTAGGTGTCCCAAAATGTGCCGCTACCGGATGCCCAAACAAATCCAAATTGAATCCTAACACTTTCAAAGCCCTAATGCAAGCCTTGAACATCAATTACCGCAATCAACCGATCCCCATACTACACCAAAATGAACCATACATATACTTAGGCATAAACCTTGTTCCCTCACTAAAATGGAAAATCCAAATCCACACCACAACGACAAAACTCATCAAACAATGCAAAGAACTAACAACATGCCCAGCCACCATGAAACAAAAAATAAAAATGGTTGATACCGTATTACGCCCAGGTGTGACATACAGTTTCTACGGTGTACCATACTCTATGCCAGCTATTAGAAAACTTGATAAAAAAATAATAGCCATACAAAAAACCATATGTGGATTACCAAAATGTATGTCAAATGCAATAACCCAACTACCACATAACCTATTTGGACTGCAAGCTTTCTCCCTCAAAAACGCATACCTCCGTTGTATAGGCGAACAACTGCAAAATGCTTTAAACGATAAAGGAAGACTTGGGAAAATATATAATGGATTAACTCACTATGTCCTTGCCCAATATGGTGGCGTCGAAAACATACCGAGAATTAAAAAAAGTGATTGCATAAGATCACCAATAACATGAACATTCTTCTTATTAAAACATATAGCTAAAGCCCACCTTAAAAGTACGCTCCCGAACTTCCTCTCTAATCCTACAACACTAGAAATACTATGGCGCCAAGAAACATTAAATCATAACACACTCAATGCCCAACTCTCCTAAAAGCTTCTACAAAAACTCCTCTCAAAAAATATTTTTGAACTAAACCGAATTACTTTACCTAACGGTACACACATCATGAACAATGAGGACTTCAAAACCTACCACTTCACCCCATCTAAACTAATAAAGATTGCCCTAAGTGTTGCTAAACAACTATTTTGCCACCTAACATGCCCCACTATATGTCATACCCCTTGCAACATACACCCATACTCTCATACACTTAAAGATCCATTCATCACCCTCAACAATAACATCATCCCAAGAAATATTCCCACACCAACCAATCCCCCTAACCCTCCACATACATACCACCCCCGCCCCCCAACATACATCCCCAAAAACCCTACCACATACCCCATTAATAATATCATAAACCATAAACATATCCAACACACAGACACAAATAACATACAAAATACCTACACAAAATATCTATGCCAATGGCATCACAATGATAATACATACAATAAATGGCTCCCCCAAAGAGACCTTTTTCCACGGCATGACACCAATACCTCCACACATAACACTGAAAAATTAAAACAATACTACCAAAAGATCCAAAACAAAATATACTCGGATATCATCCTTGTCCACCATCCACAAGAGCAATTCTCAGACTCAAGGTCCGTAACACCACCCATAATTATCCCACTCTTAAACATCTACACAACAGAATGCAACCCCGAAAATGATATCCTTACATCCTCAAACACAATTCAAATAGATAACAATCAAGCACATCTATTCGAAGAAAACGGCCGACATTTACACACCATCCCCGTTACCCGACTCCAATGGCTATGGAATCAATATAATACAAAACTACAAACTCCTACTAACATCGAACCAACGACCCAACCCTTTGAAACCGAAATAATATGGCTCTACCAAAGGTATAAATACCGAATACCAAAAACTGACCCCCTCAAAAATGCCCAATACACAATACCCACTCTCATTTTAGACTCACTGATCTCATCCTTTAATATCGAGCAATCATACTTCTCTTCCCCGGTCACATGTTCTACCAAACTAAAAAGATTCTACTCACCCTTTGAAAGAGACAAAATATTCGGATCCCTAGGAAAGGCCTTTGACTACAAATGGACCGGTAATGGCATAGCCCACCCCCACAACGAGAAGGACATGGAACAAGCCATACATTGGGCTAGACTTGCCGCCAAACATGATCCAAATAACACAAAAATAATCATCATCACACCAAACAGCAATTGGTACCAAAACAACAACCAACATCCAAACCCATTCCCAGATTCCCATATTGTCGCAATATTTGAAGCAGACACAATACCATACGAAGAACCTACTATTCCACCCGAGCTAAAAAAATCCCGAATAGAGCCATCAACATTACAAATACTATGCGTCCATCATCAAAATCAAACCCTTGGTTCCCTAGAACAACTTGCGGAACTCACCTCCATAACAAACAATCTAGGCATACACCGACTATACACAAAACTGGTCCCACCAACACCCATACAAACCCCCGTAAACAAAAGTAAAAACTGGTCAAAACTAAACTATGTCAACAACACATTAAACTACTCCGCCATACATCCCCCTCTTCCAGACTACCAAACCCATACCACACAAAAATTTAACCCCACATACAGTTATTACACCGACGGCTCCTTTAAACCACCAGAACAAATTAGCCCGGGATTTTGGCGCAGAGAAAAAGCTGGCTATGGCATATATAATTCTACCAAAGAAATTAAACTAGCCAAAAGACTTCATGGACTACAAAATATCCTCAGAGCAGAACTCATGGCCATCCACAAAACACTACAAATCATCACAACAAAATACAATGATGAACCCGCACATATATTCACCGATTGTATAAATGCACTCTACCTACTTAACACTCAAATAACACACCCTACCCTTCACAATAGCCACCCCAACCAAACCATATTAACATCAATGGTCCAAATGTTACAAACACGTACACAAATCACAACCCTCCACAAAGTGAGAGCCCATGCTAACATTGATGGCAACGAACAAGCAGACAAACTAGCAAAAGAAGGGTGAGAAAAAACACACAAAAACGCCAAAGACCCACACGAACATGCCCATGCTACCCCATACTACTTTCAAAAAGAAGATTGGCCTTCCAAAGAAGATACCCCTGACAAAGGCCCAATTAGATTTTTAGGCAAATATCTCAAAAAACAAGACCTCTACAACAACCTTGACACAATCTCAGAAAATATTCCTAACATAGAAAAATGGACTAACAATAACAACATAGACAATGAACTCTCTACAAATTTTTGGAAAAACCCCATCATCTCAGACTCGCAAATAACATGCCTCATCAAATTCCGTACGGGTCAATATATGGGAAACGCTCGCAAACAACTCTTCTTTGGAATAGAAAGATTTCCATCCATAACATGTCCCATATGCCCCTCAACGGACCTCGACACATGGCTCCATGTCCTACTCAAATGCCAAAACCACCACATACACTCTCTAATTGTTAAAAGACATAATAAAGCGGTATGGGAAATCCGAAAACTAATCACCTCCTACAATAAATCGAGATGTTTTATACTTATGAACGCCGGTACTTATGATAACAATCCACAAGAGAATACGGTCCCCCCTTGGCTACTCCCATGCTCGTGTATGACCCAAAGATGTCATTGCAACGCTAGGCTCAAACCATACATCCTTTGTGTTAAAGGCTTACCATACAATGACCCACCACCCGATAACATCAACCAAGACTACACCATTCAATTCATTGAATTTACATATTGCAACGATAGATTTTCCCCGGAAACAATCCAAAATAAAATAGATAAATACCAACCCCTTATTGACGACATCATTGCCCTCGGATGGAATGTAGACCCCCTTGTTGTAATCACATCCGGCGCTCGTGCCACCACCTTTATCCCATCTATAAAGACTCTAGAAGATACCTTCAAAATACCCATTGATACAATTAGAAACACCTTTAAAAACATTAACACCACCGCTACTCAATATGCCATGTCTATTTTACTACACAAACGCAAAATTGAAAACAACCAAGCCCTTCCCGACACACAAGACCCCCCTTGATTTTCCTCGCTTCGATTTTCCTGACTGATTAGTCTTGTGGCTCATGGCTTCCTGCTTGTTTGTTTGTGTTTTTGGCTACGTGTTTGGTAAGATGGATGTTTAGTAGGTTGGGTGTCTTGCTTGGCGGGTCTCTGGCTACCCGTTAGATAGTGTCTACCCTCGAGAGGGGGAAGTAGTTCCTTCTTACTAATTCCTTGTCCGGTGGGCATGGTCTTAGTAGTGGAACGAACAGACACTTTATTCACGCCGATCTCCTTCGGAGACCGGCGTTCTTCTTCTTCTTTTTAATTTCTATTTTTTACTTTTTTACTTTTAACTACTACTTATGACTTCTACTTCTATATATACATATATTTCAGACAATCATCTATATCTATAAAAGAATACAGGATGAGAAATGAGCGCGCCGATGGATGAACGCGTAGATGAAAATCGAGCTCCGTGGATGAAAACAAAACTTTTGGATGAAAAATGAGCTTTTGGTCGCACTTAGGGTTTGCTCCCCGAGTATGAACACGAGCACGAGCAAGAGTGCGAGGAGGGCCAGTTTGTGGAGACGCACAAGCTGCCGTCTGTGGAGACGTTGAGGTGCACGAGTCTGATTTGCTCCAATAAGACGGACACTTTGACGACGAATGAGATGTCGGTGGTGCGCTTGATGGCGGTGGACACGGCGGACACGTTGCGGATGTTTCTAGATATTTAGGTCAGAACTCATGGTATTTTTGTCACTTTACTAATAACTCGATAAATTTTCTTCCAGATTGTGTCCACGGGTTCTACACCGCTTGCCTCACAATGCATGCGGAGGTGACACTGATCCTAACGAGGATCGCGCAGATAGAGTGTCCGCATCCGAGCTGCCGGTGTCACTTCGACGTCGCCCTGTGCCGGGGTTTGCTCTCGGAAGCCAGCTTCAAGGTCTTCAACCTGAGGTTGATCGGACTTGAGGAAGTAGCCACGCCTATGTCGCAGCGGGTGTACTGCTCCTTTTCATCGTGCTCTGTGTTTGTGCCAACCGTGAGGAAACCGGAGTCGAATTGCAACTCGGATACCTTTGTGGAGTGTCCCTCATGCCGTCGCGGGTTCTGTTTGGAGTGTGGCGTGCCCTGAGAGAGCGAATGCAGGGTGTGCACACGGACAGTGCCACACACTAAGTTCATCGCTGCACAAGGTATGGAGATTCTACGTCAATTGGAAGACTGCCTATTCTGCCATAGCGTACTCCCAAGATTAAATCAAGTGGTACTAAAACTTTGCCTTTTTTTTTTCTTTTTTTTCCCAGGTCGTGCACACAAGTACTGCACTGGCTGCTGCAAGCAATATGCGGAGGAGAAATTTTGTACAAAGAATTCACACTGACCGATGCAGACCAAAAGTGGAGATGAGCAGCACGACTTTTGTGTAGGAATTCCTTTGATTTCGTAGGCGGAGGAGGTGCTGGAGGGCATGGGCGAGTGGTGCCAGGAGCACCACGCCGCGAGCGGGCTGATGAAGGGCGTGCGCGCGAGCTCTGTGACGGAGGCGCATGCGGAGTAGGAGTTGCTGGAGTTTGTACACAAGCACACGCACTCGTCGCAGAATTCTCTTACGTTTTGGTGGATGTCAGCAGCATCCGCGTGCACAACGACAGGGTGTGGGAGAAGCTGTTGCGGGCGCGCGTGGTGTACCATCGGGAAGCGGAGCACGTGCTGGATCTCGATGACAGGGTGAGGAGTTTTTTCGTTTCAGTTTTGGAGTGGATTCTGTTGTACAAGATTTCGGGCTAAGTGCAAGATGCAAGGTTTCATGAACAATGTCCTGCTGCAGAGAAAAGCCAGAGACGAGCAGGAGAAGTTTTGTACAAAGAATTCAGACTGACCGATGCAGAGCAAAAGTCGAGATGAGCAGCACGACTTTTGTGTAGGAATTCCTGTCCCAGACCAGTGAGTCCTGTGAAGATACAGGCTTCCGTGAAAGATTTTGCGTTCTCCCGAAGATTTCCCTGAGAGATGAGTAGGAGAACTCTAGCGTGAAAAATTTGTAAAATGGTCTTATACTGTGTCGACATGTATGTTGTGGTACTTCTATTTAAAAAAGTTTATTTTGCTTCACTTTAATACATTTTTTGTGCTTCAAGAGTAAATTATGTGAACGTATGTATAATCGCTCATTAACCTCAATTGTACCTTGCAAACCTAGATATTAATGATTGTCCTTGCGGTGGTACTAACAACCATATAATATGCTAAGTTTGATGTCGGTCCGTCCATTCCCAGTAAATAAATTCATCCAACAAAAATTAAGAGGGTGCAAGAAAGGTGTCCAAAGGACACGGGTACCCCACTAGTATATGCATAAAACAATATGTACTAGGCAATTTTTATATATATACAACATACAATTATGTATACATACGTTTTATTACATTAATTATGTAAAATACATAAATGAGACATTTACGTTAAATACAAAATTTAATATGTACTTACATACATACAATTATGTATGTAATACATAATTATTTACAGACAATTTATATATTATACCACATTGAACATATTAACATAGATTATGTAAATCACATAAATTAGGCAAAGTCATTTACCATAAATCCTATATCCTAAAGCTATTTGCAACCCCTAACCTATACCCTAAACCTATAACTTATTTTTTCTCTGTTTGTTTAAATTTGTCAAAGATTGTTACTCTTATCCTAAATCCCGGATGTTTGTGATTAACCTAAATCCTGATTCTATACCTGAACCCTAAACCCTAGTCCCTGAACATAAACCCTACACCGTAAACCCTGGACGTAAACCTTGAATGCAAACCCCTGGACGAAAGCCATGTACCTGACGGCATGCTTAAACGTAATCATTACACGTAGTTGGATGTTACACATAGTACATGTGGATGATCATGATTGTTCATCGTCGGCATTGTAAACAATATTCTATATAGTAATTGATTATGTTATTTGATATTCCAATAATCACGTATACCACTCTCTTTAATGATTGAAGTCGCGTGCCCCCAATGGAGGGAAAAAACTTCTTGATTCCAAGGCTTGCTCAAGCGCCTGACTTCCTACTCCCTCTTCCTCCCTGACCTCATTTCCTCTTTGGTTGAATACCTCTAAATGTTGATTCGGAGGTTTCTGTCGTCACACGTTCGCATGGCGTTCCAGCATTGCAGTCGAGGACGTCAGCAGGCTGTCAATGGAGCCGGTATTATCAAGTTTCCTCTCGCTGTTGTACCTGGTGTCGATTTTGGATTTACTGCAGTTTCTGCTGAATTGTCTACTCCCCTTCGTCCCTGACCTTATTTCCGCCTTAACTGAACAGTTCCTTGGTCATTAGGTTTCGGAGGCTTCTATCGCAGTTTAGGAGTTCAGCCTATGGCGTGGAGCGCGTGGAGTTGAGCGATTGGCGATTCAAGCATTGCATTCAAGGTCATCAACGTGGGAAAGGGTGCCAGTCTCGTCATCTGTTCGCTTGCAGCTGTAGGTGCTGCTTCTACTTTTGATCCGTTTCTTGCTGTTTTATGGAATTGAGGCTATTCTTCAATTTGTATGGTCATTGTATTAGTATTTGTCATCGTGTGAGGGGTGGATCTTCCCTTCGCTGCTCTTACAATGTCAATTCACCGATGTATGTGTGTACGGACGACTCTTACTTGTGAATGTGTACGGACAAATCTACATTTAAACAGACGGACTTCTTCAGTTATCGTAGGATCCTACGATAAATATCACGGTGTCTTTCAGCACATCCGCACCGAATATTGTAGGATCCTACGATAGAGATCGCGGAGTAATTCACTAACTTCCCAATGTAGATCGTAGGATCCTACGATAAGACAACATTGTATTCTATGTACTGAGGACACCAACATCGATTTCATCACACTCATTACGTACTGATTTTGTGTGGGTAGTACATATCAGGTTTTCTGGACGTATTGCAAGCGGGCCATACCATCGTAGGATCCTACGATATCATGGATGAATCGTTCTCTTCTAGTCCCGTGACTACAAACCCTGAAGATGGTGAGGCGGACGGACCTGCACGTTTTGAACCGGGTGAGTCCGTATTTCTTTCCTATGCTGGTCAAGGTGTGGTTGGAGAAGCCATGATCATCGAAGCGGTTGTCTCTGGGACATGGTTGGGCGTTGATACGGATCAAACCTTCGGCGATTTCAGTCTCGTCAGGCCAACCGTCATATATCCTGTGGCTCGGAGTCTTCTCCTTCTGCCGATGCAGGATGGCCTGCTTGTCTTAGCTGATTCGCTTGGTAGAACGATCCTGTGGATGTCTCGAAGCCTTGTTCTCACTTCCGACATACGTGCCGACTCTGATGGTTGAGACGGTATCCCATTTCTACCTCGCATGGTATGGAAGGAGAAAATTGTGGCACGCTTTAATGGCAGTGGTGATCTATTGTCATCCGGTCGCATTTACTACGTCGGTCCTGAGGAACCGTTTGAGCACGGCACATTGGGCGAGGGTTACATTGGAGTCACGGTGTTCGACGTTTTTATAGGAGATCCAAGTGATATTATGAGTCACCGACGTTGGCCCATTGGAGAGTGTTCGTTTGAGGGTGGACATAGTCTAAGCGATACTATTGCCCATTTCGACCGAATTCCAGAGGTTGCTGACCCAAATGCGCACTTGGGCGGCCGCAAGAAATCACCATACCGTTTCGTTGCCCGCAGGAAGCGTGCTAATGAGAAGCTCAGCGCTTTTGCTAAGAAGACGCTCCCGGAAGTAATTCAGGCTATCAATTCGCATTCCTGCTGTCTAGACGAGTGCGTTTGAGTATTCAAACCCCAGAATACCCTATACATCCGGAAAAAATTCTGGCTGAAGAATTTCGACGATTGTCGGGATTATGTCAGATCTGTTGGTGGTCAACTGCGCTTTGTGAGTAATAATTGGAAACAAAAGTTTGTTACATTGTGTGGACATGACGTCTGCGCTACCGCTTGGTATAAGATTCATGGCATCCCGAAGTCAACATTCCATGAGTATATGAACCAATACGAGGAGGGAGTTGTGTCTTCGATGCACGGTAACAAGGACATTAAACGTCCACGACTTGGAACCATGCAGGCCCTCGGTAGTATTACGGCCATAGTCGATGAATGTGTTGATCAAATGCCAAATCAGATGAGGTCAACAACACCAGGGCGGATGGACACCCTGAAGTTCCTGCCCTCTGGTCAGAAGTGGAAGATGATTCAAGGTGCAGCCACGGAGGTAATAATTAGTTGGCCATTCATTGTATATAAGATTATGGGATGTTTGTGAGGTCTTGTATCGTGGGATCCTACGATCATTTCTTTACATAGTGGTCCTTACTGTATCACATGCTCTTTTAGTTTCTCATAACTTTGATTTGACGAAATTGCAGACTAATCTCCAGTACGGATTACCGCCCGTATCCCAATCGGCCGTTAGTAGAATGAAGAGGGAGCACTTTAAGAATATTGCAGTTGAACTGGTTGGGAGTTCTTTCGCAAAATGCACCCTCTGTGACACTCTACAACAGTACATTGGGAGGTCGATTAAGGGATCACCTGAATATAATTCGTTCGTGAAACAGAAATTGGCTCACTGTAACCTCCAAGCATCGTGTAGGCGTGTGTACCATACTTGGCGGGAGGAGTCTAAGATGAGCGAGGGTAGAATCCTGTGAATAATCCACGATAAAATGGATACAGCAAAGACTGCTATCCCTCGAATGCAAATTAACACCAAACTCACTTCCCCCGTTGGTCAGTTCCCAGTTAACGTCACCGGTATGGTGACGCACGGACATGGAGATGGTGCCTACGCCCACTATTCCTCCGACCTTTGGCTGGGGGACTCTAATTATACTATTTCCTCCCTTGCAAGATTGCTTCGGCGTCTGGAAGAACCACCTATGCGTGAAACTGGTAGAATGTTTCCTTACGCACATGCCAATTCTTTATTTGAAGCAATGCTAAGAGGGAAGTCCAGATGCATGAACCTGTTGCCGGCAGTGTTGAATACCTCTGCAGACCCCATTCCCCTACCCGAAAAGTTGTACCTGCAGTTGGACAACTCTGCAAAGGACAACAAGAATCAATTTTTCATGGCATTCTTATCTATGCTAACTCATCGGGGTGTGTTCAAGGAAATCCAAGTTGGATTCTTATTAGTGGGGCACACCCATGAGGATATTGACGCTTACTTTAGCCACTTGTCGAAGACGTTGAAGGGTCAAAATACTTATGTTGTCGCGGATTTGATGATGGCCTTCATGAAATCGCAGGACATGAGTTTCATGCCTGAGTTTGTCCAAGAGGTAGCACATTTTAAATCTTTTGTTAAAGGTTATATCCATGATGGTTCTGATAGGATTACGGGCCTCGGAGAGATGCACCTCTTCAAATTCTACGTTGACGAAGAAGGATGGCCAGTCATGCGATTTAAGGAATTGGCCGTTGATTCCTACTGGCTGCCTAAAGACAAGCCAGGTATTCGTCTTTGAAGCAGGACGCAGATGGGAATCCCATGATACCTATTGGTATGCCCAATCCGGTTCCTTTCAGACACTTGTGGGGCAATATAACTGTCTCTACCACCGGCAATCAAGACAAGGCTAGAGAGAAGGCTTCGAAGGCGGTTGAGAAGAGGTCGTTCATCAAGTCAGGAATTCAAGGTTATATTAAGTTTTGGCAGGAGGGAATGCTCAATTGTACTGGCTGAGCAAGGGATTTTCCTCCATACATTGAGTACTAGAGTGCAATACTTACAGAACTAGAAAAACCTCTGCCTTCTATTCCTGCAGCATTGGTAGAAGGTTTCTGGCCAAGTCAAGCTTCGAGAGCTACTGATCCAGATCCGCAATGCCTTATCACAGGTCAAGATGACCTACCTGAAGATGACTCTCCTGAACCGTATTGCGGCCTTATGAAGGAGAGACCGAAGGACCCCTTGAATCCATGGCGACATATCGTACCGGGGTCATGGGTGTATATTCGTCCGAGCGATCTCCATATATATCATGTCTAGATGGAGAGAGCTTGCTCAGCAGTGAACTGCGAAAGAGGACATGCGGAGTTTGGAATGTTCATTGTCTAATTCTGGGAGCCAAGAAATGCATTCAAGAACTCGAAGAAGAAGTATGAAAATTGTTGGGAAGACACCTGGATTCCCGAATGTCAACGACCTGTACAAATGCATGTCAACTCAGTTGTGTTTGCATCCTCGTCGGGAAGAACAAATCCCCAGACTCGATCTATTCCAAGGAGGGACCGATGAGCAGCGTTGGCTAACTTGGAAGCTGCAAACGCAACGAACCCTTGATGCGAAGGCGATCTTGCAACCACAACTAGAAGACAATCGAACGATTATTTTTCATTGGTCATCATCTCCTAGAACTAGTCAACCCACATTGTAGGATCCTACGTTCTAGTTCCTTCAAAGCTACCAAGTCTACACTTTCACAACATTCGACAATTTCGACCCCACTGGCCTGCTTACTCCGATCCTACGGCTGAAGTTCTGTTTAACAGGTCATCCACACAGATCGTAGGATACTACGATATTGTTTCTTCGTAGCTGCTGATCGTGGTTTTTGACATCTGTCGCCACTATGTACCCATCTTTTGGCTTTGCCATTGAACTTATGAAATGTATACTTTTTTTTTAGTAACTTTATTTACCCCCTACACTACTTCTATCCTACTTTACATGTTCCAACCGATTCAAGCTCTTTAATCATGCGTTTTGTACTTACTTGCATCTTGTTTTCCCTTTATTGCTATTAGACGGAGGAGGTAGGATTCTGTGGGTCTTGCAGGGATGAATGGAATCGGATGATCCTATTATCTCCACAACTGGAGCTCTTCTCACATTAAGTATGGTCTACAACTGGCTGAGTCCTTTGATATATCATGCATAAGTTGTATCCTTCGTAGGATCCTTCGAAGCACGTCATTGCATATTTTATTGGATATTCTTCTAACAAATTGGGGCTTTGACCAATCTGGACTTTTAAAAGTCCAGATTTAGTTAAATGTGGCATAAAGGAAAACAACTTACTTTCGGCATTGGCCAGAAAGGCCCTCGTGCCACCGATGCGAAGGAGGGGGGGTCTATGAAGGTGGGCTGCCAATGTCGATTCTACATAAAGAGGTACTATTTTCTTCCATATATCGCCGAGATAGGGTACTTTTGCTCGGAACATGTCGACACACAGGGCCTCATCATCCACGATAAGGACAATGTGCAGAGGAGAAAGCTCCGCTTTCGGAAGTACATGTCGGAGGAAGTAAGGCTTTGGATTCTCAGGCAATTTGAGGAGCAAGTTCCGATGGCAGATATAATACAAAAGCACCAGAAGCTAGTACTGAAGGCACGCGATGAGGGCACTCCTACGCCTTCTCAGGATTGTTTCTTTAGCATGGAGGACATCCGCAACATATGCGGCGTCCGTGCGCAGGAACTATACAAGAAACACGACAACAACGTTGAGAGTGTGAGAATGTGGGTAAGAAAAAACCGAGGTATGGTTTTTTACCACCAAGACCCGGGCAACAAGGTTGACGGAGTACTCAATGCCGATAACGTACCCTTTGTAATTGGGATTCAAACCCCATTTCAGACGCACATGATGCTGAAATACAGTCACGAAAGCATTATTGCTATAGACGGGACATTCGCAACGAACAACAAAAAGGTACTCATACCTATACCGTGGTCCATTTAGGGTCCGTCTAGAATTTAGGAGCACTCACTCCCCTACCGATTAATATCTTGCTTGCGTGTCCAGTATCCGCTCTTCACGATGATGGTATTCGACGACTGGAGAAACGGGGTTCCAGTGGCTTTCGTGATCACTGCAAAATCCAAATAAATAGATCTCGTGCCTTGGATGCGCGCTCTGAAGCAGAAGTTGGCGCAGATAAGGCCGGATTGGAGACCCACTACCTTTGTTTTTGACGACGCCGATAATGAGATCAACCCTCTTCGATAAGCGATTTAGCATTCTTACGTTATCGGGTGACGGGCCTTCAGCGAGTTGTACTTATCGGCTTGTCGGGTTATAGCAGGGAGGTTTGGCCGCACTTGCATCTATTTCTATGTCTCTGGCATGTTTGTCGAGCGTGGCAGAAGAATGCATGTGCTAAGTTCAAAGACATGGAGACGAGGGCCGGAGCCTTGCGAATTGTGGGCTCACCTATGTACGTATCGGAGAGACCAAGTGACTTCCAAGACCCTTCGATGAGAGCTCCTGGCGATAAGGTGTGGAATTTGTTAGAGTAAGTGCAGCACGTCTACGGCGAAACTAAGGCTCTCTTCCGAGCCACTAATGCATACTGGAACTACTTCGATAAAGAATGGCTCCCAAAAATCAAAATGTGGGTTGTGGGAGACCGGAAAATCCCCCATGTTGGTGTCGTAGTCTAGTGGTTCGTTATTCTCAAAATTAACCGAAATTAACCGAAATTAACCTTAAGCAAGCCCACCTTACCAGATCGTTCCCAGGGATTTTTATCGTGCATCTAACTCTTAAAATCTTAACAACAATTCACATACAATACCTCAGCACATCCCAGAGGATGGCTTCCCTGGTACCTTAGTAACCGGTAACAAGTAACCACATGTGTTTCAGTTAAACTCTGTTGAGCGTCGGAGTAGATTTCCGGTAAGTTTTTACAGTGCCCGGAAAATCACCGCCCTCCGTTCTCGCAGTCCAGAGGCCACAATATCCACAATCTAACCCTACATCTTGAAAGAGTTAAAAAGGTCGCAGTCGCTTTACCGGTCTTCACAATTTATCGGGAACTTGTCCCGGTAAATCGGTCACGCAAGTCCGGGTTCCAACTACAACCACACCGAATGAATCAAAGCAAGAAGATACAAGACTCACAACAAGTTACTACTAAGTAAATCATATGAGCAAAACAACCTTCCATAGCGATTGTCGGAACTCATCCACTGCAAGGGTAATAATCCCGGAATTCTCTGGACTCAGGCTTAGCCGGGATGTTTTCCGGTGTACCGAGAGAAAGGGGATGTCACCCCCTACTCCCCACGAATCTGAATACTTCCCACTTAAGGGAGGCTATCATAAATAGCCGTGGGCTTCCCGGATCCCATCCGATAAAACAACTCTTCTCGGTCCCACTGGTGAAAAGTCTAGAGCATAAGTCCCGGACCTCACTCTACCTATCTAATCCGGATATCCTAGCCCCTCAGGAAGTCTCTACTCACACTCAATCACATAACACACAACAAGTTACAACCATGCACACCTAGCAAAGACACATGAGGAGGACTCAACTCTCTCCCGGTCTACTCACACAAGCTCAACAAAGACTCTAGAGAGAAGCAATGAAGGCAAGACACAAGCACATCAACAAAGAGAAGAGTATTTAACACAAAAATCCAAGGCTCTTAAGTACACAAGGGCCACTAGCTACCCTCCAAAACTAGATCCCAAAAAGTGGAAATGGCATCTAAAGAGTGCACGAAAGTTAATAGCTACGCTCCAAAACTAGACTCCAAAAGGACAAAACAACATCTAGGGAGTGCACTAAAGTCAATAGCTACCCTCCAAAAGTAGCTCCACTACAGGAAAAAACGGCATCTAGATCCTAAAATCAAGGATAGCCTAGTCACCGGCAGATTACCGGTAGACCGGTAAACCGGAAGACTCCCGGTCCCGGGACCGGTGAACCTTTCCCTAACAAAAGTAAGTAGCCGGAGAAACCACTCAAGTGGTAGTGATCGGGTGCGCAATGGGGCCCCATCGACGTCACTACTCTCACCCTAGTATGTAATTCTAGCAACTTAAAACAACATCTCACCAACCGGTGAGGTAAATCAACACATAACATATAACGAAGACTCAACCTAAATACTCTTCCGATTGAAACGTATAGGGATTGTCACTACGTCTGGAAGTACCCACATGGTCGAGAGAATTCCTCGGGAGGTCGGATGTCTCAACCGGGAGGTCTACCGATGGATTGGGAATATTCACGAGGAGGTCTACCGATGGAGTGGCGGTATCCACCGGAAGGTTGGGTGTATCCATAGATACATGCGGAGTCTCCTTAAGCTCGATCAATATAGCCACAGAAGATTCCACCAAGGACTCTGGGATTGATGAAGGGAGGTCTACCGGTTCCTTCCCGGTTGAAGTTACCGTGAGGTTTCTTTTTCTTTTGTAGACCTTTACATCCCACTCCTTGGAGGATGGGGAATCTTCCAGACTCACCGGTAGAGCCATGTTGTCCGGGCTCAACAAAATCCTCAAAGTGCCTGTACTTCCACCAATCTCCCTATTAACTTGTCACAAACTCCGATCCGGCCCGGAAACATAAGTCTACCGGTCAACCGGTAAACAACTCCGGAACACCTTGCTAGAATATGTGGATATGGGTGTCTCACACATCTAGCAATATACTAACAACACAAGGTCACATATAATCGTAACGAGGAGAGGGCTATGGAGACAAGGACTTAGATAGAGGTTTTTCTTGGTTGACCGAGAAGACCGGGAAAAATATAGGAATTGTGGGCAAGAACTAAAATGATAGGAGACAACTCAAAATAACAACTTGCCACAAGCCTCGGACAATCGACAACAATTGATATAGGCTACATATGTAAACAACACAATAAGGTCTAGATGGAGTCTCCCGGGGGACTTTTTATCTAGACTGAGGAGGATGTTACCGGGGAGTCACCCCGGTAAAAGAGAGGAAAAGACTCACAAACAAGAAATTTGCACAAACAAGAGAAACCCAACATGGGCAAGAGTCACCTTTGTTGTTGCACCCGCAATCTCATTTCTTTGTCTCTTTTATCTTCTCGCTTTCGCCACAAATCTCCTCCACCTCTACAAACCCTAGAAATCTCCACCACCACCAAACCCTAGCTCGCACACCTCTTCCACCAAACCCTAGATTGCGCACCTCTTTCACCAAACCCTAGCTCGCGCACCTCTTCCACCATCTTCAAGACACTCGAAAAGCCTCCTCTTCTTCTTCTTCTTCCTCCTAGTTGCACCACCTCCTCTTCAAATCTTCTCTTTGAAACTTCAACTTGCACCCTTGTTGCATCTCCTTCTCTTCTTCTTCAAAACCCCAATTCCAAAACGAACAAATAGAGAGAGAGTGAGAGAATATGAGAGAGAGAGAACTAGAGAGGGAGATAGAGGAGAAAATTTGAGGGGGGAGGAAGATTTTAGAGAAGGAGGGGGTAAGGAGAGTCTTTGAAAGAGAGAGGAAAACTTCTTGAGGGAAGAAAAATTCGGGGAGGGGAATTTCGGGAAGGGCTGTTGGAGGCGGCTAGAGCTACCCGGGTTGTTGCCCAGGTGATACCCTGGTACCCGGTTATAATCCCATACCCGGGTTGGTACCCGAGCTGGTTCATACCCGGGTTAATAACCGGGTATGTATTTTTTTAAATGTTTTTTTCTTTTCTTTTCTTTTTCTTTTGTCTTTTTCTTTTTTGTCTTTTCTTTTTTGTCTTTTCTTTTTTTCTACCACTACTACTAATTGAAACAAGAATTAGCATCTCAACTACTTCTAACTACCTCCTATACTTAACTAGTTAATTTAGATTTAAGTGGTGATTTTAGACTTACGTCCCGGGATCTCTCCCGAGACTCTTTTGAAATTGTTTCCCGTGACTTAAATTAGTGATTTTAAGACCCGGTTTTATCACCACTATAAACCTAATTAACTACTTAAGCATTTCCCTATTTTCTCTATCCGCTATCTAATCTAATTCCACACAACACTAACTATTTTTCTATTTAATTAACACTAAAATTCCTATTTTAACTAATTTTTTTTATAGGGGCGACCAAGTGGAAGTTTTAGACTCCCACAGCTGGCCAGGATACCACTGCAGCAATTGAATCATACCATTCTAACATGAAAGCAGTGCTCCGGCAATCCAAGAGGAAGCTTATCGGTCGAAGGATGGATTGGCTTATTTATGAATTCACTGGAAATGTCATCGAGAAGTATGATTACAGTCACTAGTGTAAGTTGAAAGGTTTTATAAAGAACAAGAGGCAGCGGCAGATCATGGTCAATGCAATCAACCAAGCAAATACAATTCCCGATAATGTGATCACCTTGCCCGAATGGTCGGGAGGTCCTGCATACATTAAATCCTCGAATAGGGGACACCTTACGTATGCGGTATACAACCCATGCACTGAATGGGCCATCTGCCAATGTGTTCATTCCCAGAAAGGAAACATCTGTAAGCACCAGGTTAAGGTCCTGAAAATGACAAGACCTGACATGGCGGAGGGAAAAATTGCTAGAAATCTGGGCTCCCTTCGTGGCAACAATCCAAGGTGGAATGACGAATCTCCTCCTTCAAGACAATGGTCGACAGCCGAATACCGAGGGCTTCCCTAATAATGATGTCCTCTCCGATACCGATACCAGAGATGTAATCCCAGTGGCTTCCAACCATCGAGAATTAGGCGAGACATGGATATGCGACTTTGATCATATGCATCAGCTTGTCCTCAAGCTATTCGATAAGGCTTATCGGCAACCGTTACTGGCAAGGCACTTGGATGCAGCTTTGCGCAACACCGACGCCACCCTCCCAAGGTTGGAGGCCGATTCTAATCCGTGCTAGACGGTGCACGACCTCTCGAGCCTCGTTAATGTTGTGCGTCTATGGCAGTGGGGGCAGAAATGGTCGAAGAATCTCGTTCATCGCGCAATACCCGAAGAGGTTGTTGAAGTCCCATCGAATAGCCTCTCTCTCCACCGCCCTTTTGGCATCAAATTTCTTAATTTCGACCGCGACTAACTTCTCCCTTCACCGCTTTGTGTTCTCCACATCGGCTATTGTCCTAGCTACATACTCGACGCACTCCTTTTCGTGTGTCATGTATGCCCACGTTCCTCTCACAGCCTCTATCCAAACCTCTTGCGCAGTACCGCCATCGGGATTCTTTGCCATATTGCAAAGGGTTGTCAATTGTGGAAGCGAAACCTCGTTATCGGCGAAGCCGACCCCTTCGGAAATGCAAGCACCAAGAGCGTGGTGGAACCTGCCCTGGTGGCCTCCAGACTCCACCATACACAAGACGGAACTCAATAGCTCATCTTCGAACTTTAAAATGTCCATCATGTCTCTGTCGAGCAGACCATGCTTGAGCCTTGAGGAGTAGGTACAGCGGCGTTATCGATACCTTCCTTTCAGGGGAGAGCACCCTCCGAAGCGGGAAAATGCGCTCAGCATCCTCCTGCACCTGCCGTATCATTTTGGCCCTCTCCAACTCCAAATCTTGCTCCGTGCTACCTTTAGCCGGTAGAATGAGGCCCTTGTCGGGATTCGCACCTTCATTAGAGCCTGCCCGAAGTATCGTGGCCAATGTCAGCGGCTGTCAAAATTCCATTTGGGCCGAGGTCGGGGGGCATTCGCGCGAGGTTATCGGCGGGCCAATGTCAGAGTCGGAGGGTCTCTCGGCAATACTCGTCTATCTCAACCGCTGTAAAGCCGGCGGGGATGGAGGCCTTCTCGCCATAGCGGTCTTCTCGTGGACTCTTCAGCTTTTGTCTTCTTCGTGGCCTCTTCAGCTTTTGCCACCTTCTTCTTCGGTACAGCCTGCTTCATAGGCTCGGTCTTCCGGAGGACAATGGAAGAATCGCTCTTGAGCGCCGGCGCGAGTGCGGCCTTCCGGACTCTCGATATCGGGTTTTCGGCACCGGAATTCCTGGAGGCATCATCTCCGGACCAAAGATCGTCCTTATCGGCGAAAACAGCCAGAGTGCCTACGTTATCGGCCTCATGGTCAGTGTTGTGATCTCCTCCTGACTCTGCCGACGAAGAAGTATCGTCACTGGACTCCGTTTTCGGGGGCGGGGGTCTTTTCTGAGAAGCCAACGCGGTACGCTTCTGTGGACGGCCCTCCACTACCGCCTCTGCCACCCTCTTGCCGAGCTTAATTGGGACTCGATTGATCAATTCCTACTCATTATCGGCAGCCTTCCGAGGCCTCCTCTTCGTGGCTATCGGTTCTATGTTGGCAAAAACCTCTATGGCTTCTTCCACCGACGCGCAATCCCGAGGTCGTGCCACAAAGTTTGCCACATCCCTGACGCCCGAATTGGGATACGACGACATCTTCACGCCCACCTGCCCCTTCCCTTCGCACAATGCATGGTTGCGGTGGACGTTGAACCTGTGCTTCTGGTGCGTCGTGTTGCAATGTTTGCATAGTATCTGCTTGGGGCAGGTTTGTCCAGCCGGTACGATGGGCGAGTCCGGTCCATGCACCTCGAGGATAAGGCCCCTCGCCTCCATCACCTCCCAGCTATCGCGCCAAATGTGGTCCTTCTCAATGACAAATAGCTGCTCGATCCTCCCCATTTCCTTATTGTAGGTGGACTTTCCTGTTCTCCACCAGGATCTCATCAAATAGTGCCTTGTAGAAACACCCCGAACGCTTCAGCATTTTTACAGACCTGCGAAGGAGGACATTGCCGAAAATGAAACCTTATTGCCTGCAACGATTATCGGGAATCCTAAAACCCTCAAACCCTAAACCTGGAAGCTTTGCAAAATTTCCTACATCTTCACACAGCTTACTTTCCAACGCCCCACATTTGAAATGGAAAGAAAGAAGGACAGGGAACTCACCGAAAAGAAATGGAAAGAAAGAATAATAGGGAATTTACCGAAATGAAATGAAATGGAAAGAAAGAAGGACAGGGAACTTACCAAAAAGTTCAGTCGGTGTTTTTAAGGTTTTGAAGCAGCAATCGCTGACGCAGAACTTGGACTTCGTGGATATGTCGCTAGACGGCAAAAAACACAGGTCGAAAGTGTGGGAAATGGTGCCGCCACACAAAACTTTCTCATGGCTGGTTTAGGGTTTCACGTTGATGGTGATGATGAACGCCAATACGCCGCCTAAACCGAGTAGTCGCCTCCTTATATCCGAGGGAATGTAGGCGATAAGCTTGGACTGCTTCCTCTTCGAATCGCGCATCCGAAGAACCTTGTCACCGTATTTCTTCAGGTAGTCTACATGCGGGCCAACCCTAAACGCAGCATCAAGGTCTTCCACCCCCTTCTCACTCACGCCAGTCGGTTTCTTTCTCCCTTGACGCTTCCATTTCCTCCCTACTGCCCCGTTATCGGCAACGATTGGTGGTGTCGTTTTGCTAGAATTCCCATTCGCTCTGTCCTGCATGGGAAGATTGAGATCGAGGAACTCCATTCACACGAAGACAAGCACTCTCCTTCCGGCAGTGTACTAAACGACACAATGGATCGTGCCAAAGACGGCGCCAAGCGCAAACGATGTGGATGGCACTTCGCGCCGGCAGCCGCCGAGAAGGACGGGTCCCCCCTGGAGTACACGTGTCGCGGGGAGAAGGGGCTTTCGGCGAGCATGCCGACAAGAGATACGGGCAGCGCAAAAAAAATTTGGACGGAAGTGGCCGTTATCATGGGAAGAAGGGCACATGGAGGCGAAAAGGCGCGCGGGGAGAAGGGCCGCTCTTCGTGGTGTCAGGCCTAAAACGGGGCCCTGACACCTCGAACCCGGATTGACTGTAGTGAGCGGGTCCAGAAGTGTACGTCTTGCTAGACTTCAATATTTTTTGGGTATTCTACATAGTTAAGTACGTCCCTGTATGTATGGTTCCCAACTGACGTTTAAGGGTTAATATGTTCATTTATTATCTTTTATTTATTGTAACCCAAATTTTCAACAAAGGAAATTTCTTCATGTACCAAATCTTCCAACTCTATAGACCTGAAACTTTGCACATTTTCATCACTGCGGAGGGCCATTAAGAAAATCAGGAATAATTCGTGATGTTCTGTTTCATCAAACAAGGGATTTCCTTTGGACGGGTAGCTTGACCGAAACTTCCATTTTACTGTCCACTAAGTGAAGTCCTCATTTTCAGCAATCGCAGTAAGCTCACACCTCTACATAACTCATTCCCAAGAAATGCACAATATATTTTGCCCTGTTCATCGCCACGAATTAGGGCTTCGTGTTCAACGCCACGAATTAGGGCTTCATGTTCAACGCCACAACAAACACACCTAAAGTGATAGATTGGACAACCATTCCCACGAGTGAATATGTGAAAACAGAACAGTCCCATGATAGAACGAAGGACCACTCATGCTCTTTGGAACCTCAGCACCACCAGTGATAAATACCCTCACTTGTCAATGTGAATGGAAACTGGACCGGGAAAACAGCAGCCAATGTAACTGAGAAAACTCTGCACCTAATGTAAATTAAAGCTGATGCTCGAGACAGAGAAAATTTGAGTCAACTAAAACTCATCAGTACACCATCGGAGAAAAACATACGACTAAACAGGACAAGAAAAAATGATTGTAAACCACGAGAAGTTATCCAGGAATTCGCTGCATTAGACACATACAACACGCACGCCCCTGTCAGGGGACGTCGAAACACCTACCTGTACAGAAAACCATAAAAGATAAGAGCATTAGCGTAATTGAAACAAGTCGAGAACACAATGGGGATATCGCGTTGACCGCAAGCCGAACACCTCAAAATGCATGTACACCCTGAGTTTGAGAGAAAACGTGCATGAAAACTGTTGCTTTACTTTTCCAAAATGTGCCAAATCCTAGTAGGAAACCAAGATGCCTGCACATTTAGTCTAGCAGCTTCTCAGTATACTGGGGTCTTCTCTACATCCTCCAGCACGCTAATCTTGTGAGGCTTCGCAAGGAAATCAGTAAATTCCTGGAACGGCGACTTGGAGAACCGAGTTTCCCTCCATAAATCAGGAGTCAGGAAACCGTAGGTCTTCAGAAGACACTCGAACGTAGCCTGCATTTCAAAAGATATGATATAAGCGTGAGCTACACTGAAATTTCAGCGGTGGAAATAAACTCTACACACCTAGCAAATACGTTTGACTAACCAGATGGCTGGTCCGACTGTCAAAGAGTGAAAAAAGGACCTAAAGTAGGGCGCTAATCTGAGAAATTACGCTTCTTTCTTTACTCCTACACATGCTCGTTCGCTAGTAAACAGCTCCAAGTTCAATCAAATAGGGCTTCCAGAACCACGTCTCTCATCCTCAGCATGTATGCGACATCTCATAACATACATTCGCGCGGGCATGGCGAACTTAAAAATGTTATGAAACCCTAACCAAAAATTTAGGTCACAAAAGGCGTCATTCGCAACTCGAGCCCATAATTACGGAATCAGAGCTCACCTTGACGAAGTTTCCAAGAGTCTTCGTGGAGCCGCGAGAAGACGTGAACACATCGTCAATACCGGCGAACTGCAAGACCTTCTTGGGAACACGGGCGGCCACAATACCGGAACCCCTGGGGGCAGGGACCAACCTCACGGTGACGGAGCCGCACTTGCCCGTGACCTTGCAGGGCACGGTGTGGGGCTTGCCAATCTTATTACCCCAGTATCCTCTGCGGACAGGGATAACCGAGAGCTTGGCGAGGATGATAGCGCCCCTGATGGCAGTGGCCACCTCCTTGCTGCACTTCACTCCGAGTCCAACATGGCCGTTGTTGTCTCCCACAACCACGAACGCTTTGAACCGGGTGCGCTGTCCGGCGCGGGTCTGCTTCTGCACGGGCATGATCTTCATGACCTCGTCCTTGAGCGCGGAGCCCAGGAAAAACTCCACAATCTGATGCTCCTTGATGGGCAGCGAGAAGAGGTAAATCTGCTCCAGAGACTTGATCTTGCCGTCCTTCACCAGGCGCCCGAGCTTCGTCACCGGCACCCACTTCTCCTCCTCATCGCGCTTGGCGCCCCGACGCCCCCCGCGGCGGTCCCCGCGGCCCCTGTCGCCCCGGCCCCCGCGGTCACCCCGGTCGCCGCCGCGCCCGAAGCCACGCCCAAACCCTCCACGCTCTCCGCCACGCTCTCCCCCGCGCTCCGCCATGGCTCTCAAAGTGTGCTGTGCGGACCCCGCTCAAGCTGCGCAAGCTCGCGAGACAGAAAAGCGTCGTTCCTTGCGGCGCTCGTCCCCTTCACTCTCCACCAAACCCTATCCGACCCTCTCGCCACCCGGTTCGGAACCCGACCTGGACCATAGCCTCGGCAGACTCGCCTCGGTAACAGCCTCGGCGGAACCCTAATCGCGACTCATGCTGATGGATTCATCAATTAGGGTTTGAGGTTGTACACCAAGAAGAAGAACTCCGGTCTCCGAAGGAGACCACCATGAATATAAGGTAAGCCTCCGCACAACCAACAAAACCCACAACCAACGCCTATAAAATTGGGGAATATCCAACCTCCTTTCATCCCAATACCACCAACTAAGCTCCACATGGAGGTTTGCTATTTCTAGACCCTTACTTTTGGTCATTGGTTATGGGGGATACCTACTGCTGACCACCCACTAAATATGGCTGCACATTTTGAAAATTCATAAGTCATTCAGTTCTCATAAAAAAACTATGAAATCACTTGGGTTGGAATTGTAATTCTATTGGCTATCACTAAAAAATAATAGAATAATTATCTCCTCTTTCCATATATGCACATTCTTTACCTTGTCGGTTTTAGGAGGGCTTACCTTAGTGTTTGTTTCCTTAACTTGCCGGTTTAAGGAGGTCTTACTTTAGTGTTTGTTCATTCTCTTCACTAAGCATATGGCCACGAGATAGAGGCTGCTATAACAGAACTACTCCTCTTCCTCAAGGGTAAACACTTTTCTACACTAAGTGCTTCCCTACACTAATTGCCTTAGAGACAACCAACATGTCATCTCCCCGAAGGGCTTTGTGGGTCCCCATACAACGAGACCTTGGGACCCCCACCATAATTGGGTGGACTATGATGGTAGGCACCACGCCGGCAATAGGACTTGAACTCACAACCACCTCACCGGTGTGCCATGACCCAAACAGCTACACCAAGGTCATGGTGCCTAGGTTGTAAACCACACATAAGTTAAACCCCCCATAATTGACAGGTTAAGCAATGTGCATATACGGAGAGAACAAATAAAAAATTAACTTACTTTTCAGTACCAGCCAATAGAAATATAATTTCAATCCAAGTGGTTTCATAATTTTCACATGGTATGTGAATTGTTTATGAATTTTCAAAGTGTGTTGCCTTGTTTAGTTAGTGGCCATCAATAGGTACCTAACTAATGTCCAGTTCACTAATTCCCTGTCCGGTGGGCATGGTCTTGGTAGTGGAACGAACAGACACTTTATTCACGCCGGCTCCCTCCGGGAACCGGCGTTTTTCTTCTTACCTAACTAATATGAAACCTGCATTTGGAGTTGAATGGATGGAAGTGGATTGAATATACTCCAATTCTATTGCTGTCGGTTGTCAGTTTTGTTTGATTACAAACGGGGATATTATAGTGTCTTTCCCACTTTAACCAAGAAAAAAAACGTTAGTTTGCTATGGAGACCAACGTGAATAAAGTGTTTATTCCCTCTTTAGCTATGTATAAAAAATAACTCTTCTTTAACTATTTCTTTAATATAATTGTTTTAGATTTTGAAGAAATGGATTTCTTTCATGAGATCTCTGCAACCGATTCTTTTCACAAAGTAAAGTTTTTAAAATGATTTATTTGTGTTGTTATTATTATATTATTATGTTCTAGCTCTTTCATGTCACCTTCTATGATACAGCTTAATCCTAGATCAAACGGAATATCTTCAAAATTCTGATATTAAGGAGGATCGTAAACATTTCAAATTAGTTCAAGATGGATTTTTTATTATTATGGTTTTTTCAATGGGGCATGTAATAGTGAAGTCTTTAGATCCAAAGCTAATGGTAATAGAGAGATTTTAATGTACAATATTCTGAGGATAAATTCATTAAACACAAAAACTATACAACTATTCTTAAATTGTTTTGATGATGAGATGAATTCATTTTTATTAACTATGGATGCCACATGGAAACTACGATGGCCTTGTCGCTATTCCAAATAATATTATAGTTTGAAGTTAAAAGCCACATTTCAAAGTCATTTTTAAATAACTATATATAATAATGAAATGTTCCTTTCAAATTCACATAAAGAAAGTAACTTTCAAAGTCAAATAAATATATATACATGATAATGATAAATTTAAACTCCTCTACAGTAGTGGAATATAATTGAGAGTGCATTCAATAAAAATTTAATGTGTTCAAAAGCTTATCAACATTGATAGTGCTTCAACTCTCACTTGTAAAACTTCATACTAGATTGTATGTAGACCATATCTCTAGAACTTTGTGCTTTAAAGTGCTTGATTTCAAACGATGAGAAGTCAAATGTCATTTTTATGTTACAAATAAAACTGTTGTTAAAGACATATTGAGCAATTTGCTCACAAACTCTAACAAAAGAATATTCTTCATATACAATCATTATGTAGAGGTAGATTATGAAAGATGATTATTATAATATAAAAGGCATCTTTAGTAGATATGACTAGAAAGAGCTAAGTATTTCAATGGATTTTATATCATGTGCAAATGACATTCATGAGTAATATTAAAGCCATGAGTAATAACCATTCATGAGTAATATGATTGATGAATTATATTCAAGGCCACCTGCACTATTATGGGTGATATTAAATTTTGAATGATAGAATTGATGATATAATTAAAATATTTGGATTATATGCTTCAAAAATCATTTTTAGCAAGATGATGCTTTCATTTGCACCACAATGAGGATGCAACAATGGTCAACGACGTTATCTTGTGAGCAGTGAGCGGTGAGCAGAAAAAAGCCTAAAAATAGGAAAAAAAAGCAGTTTTAATATTTTTAATTGATTTTGAAGGAAATGAATGGTGTAACTATAAATTTTGACAAAAGATGTTGAATTGTTTTCTAAATTAAGAAAGTATCATGTAGCCGCGGATACATGAACCATTGACAATTTTTTTCTCCTTTCTTTGCTCATGTCCTTGAATTGTAATAATGAGTTTTTTAGTTTATTTCCTCTGAAAGATAACATTTATACGGGCCTCATATACTCAGAATTAAAATGTGAAAACTTAGACTGCAAACGAAGTGCTGAAGTGGTGGATGTGGAGTAAGCTATTTTATACGTCAAAGCAATATGACAAGATGGATCTACTAGTTTGTGTGCGTAGAGCGATGAGTGGAGAGCCAAGAGCGGTGATTGGAGAGCACATAGCACAACAGGTTTTAAAGCAAAATTGAAAAATATTGTACAAATATGAAATTAAAAATAACTTCTCACTATATAAAGTAAATATTTAGACCTATGACCGCGGTTTAAGGATGCGCCTATGACTTTGAAAATGAATGTATTCTTCTAGAATTATATAATTTGAAATCCTTTATTTCATAAAACAAATGAACAAAAGAAGTCAAATTTGTCAATATTTCAAGATAAATAATATATATTGAATAGGTCAAGTATAGTTTGATCTAAGTGGTGGCCCTTTTAGTCTCACCACTTTTTCCATTGAATTATATATTATGTTACCTTACAATGTAATTGATGGTGGATAAAGTCCTAGTTTTTGGGGTGTTTAAGTAGCACCACCTGAATAACACACTTGATTTTGTTGAAACTGAAACTTGGAGAGTGCATGTACACATCTACCTCAAAATCTAGTCAACAAACTACATGAAAAATGTAGTAGAGGTGGTTGCAATTTATCCATTGCCCAAACTTTCCTAAAGCTGTGCCCGACATCTCTATAAAAAATAGGCAAGAACAACTAGGAAATTGACCGATTGTAATCAAATACCATAAAGTTTTTGATGCATTCTTAGATTCAAAAGAAATTGTACAACCAAGAGCAAGAGTGGATATCATGGGCACTTTCAAAATCTAACTTGTGATTGAGAGGGTGGATGTGCAGCTGTTGATGTGCTTTATAGAAGGTGCCTTTGGGGTTCCGCCTGATGTTATTCCCAAATCTGCGCTTTGAATATTCATTGGGAAATCAAGGCATAGCAGATCCAATAGGTCTTCCAACAAATTGGATACGAGTCTTTTGTTTGCAGTCGTCATCTGAAAAGAAATCATATACACGAAGACCAATTGATCGTATATGCACTTGAGGACGGGAGATGCTGATCTTCTTGGGCCTATGAGAATCAAATTCGGATTCGAGAAGAAGGTTAGCCTTGCGCTTAAGGGAAAGAAAGACTTTTTCACCTTCTAGATGGGGCTCACGAGTGCAAAATCCTTCAACTCTTGGCATATTGGCAAGTGCTTAGCACAATAATTGGGAATTTTGCGGAACGTTGAGCAGATTGTTGAGCAACTCGTAACAAGAGTTCTCATTTTTCAGGATTAGTGCCAACTCTCTCTCCATTCAAATACAGGTAGCACGCTACCACTTGCATAAAAACACAGACATAATCATCAACAGTTGTCACGTAGAGGTCATTACCTTATTTTCCGGACTGTTGCAGCCACTTGTTGTGGACAACCTCTGCTCAATTGCAAGAGGGCATTCTTCGATGTTGATCTTGAAGGTCTAGCCGAATGTCAGCCTTTGTATGTTTCTCTAATGACTAGGTCCAATGAAACAAACAAGTGCGTTCTTGGTCCTTCATAGGAACAGACGCATCACCGCTACTATATATGATACAAACGGCATTCCAATTTGCTTGTGCACTATCCGCCATGAAGCCCTTAAATTGTGGCTTTAGAAATTGTGCCTTGCAAAAACGACAATTAAGTTCTTCCAAAAGGAAATTTGAGCAGCAACATCTTTGGACTGCATGTCGCACACTGCAATGGTTATAACACGACAATATATGGCATTGTATACATGGCAAGCCATTATACTCTAGCCCTTCGCACGCTTTACATGGTCATATATCAAGCAAACATTTTGCAAATCTTCTCCAGGTTGCATGCGCTTTACTAAATCTACTCTGCTATCAAGTCCAATATTAGGCATTTTAAAGACAAAGACCTTATCGAAGTCAAATCCTTAGCCAGGAAAATTATTCTTCTCTACAAAAGCGTAATTACTAGAACCCCATAGTTTAGTGATGTTGTCCATAACTCCAAAGCGGCGCAAATAGCGGAATGTGGTAACCTCATTGCAAAGACTGTGCTTGAATTTGTCAAAAACCGACACCAACTCATCAAGCGCTAGTGGCTTTTGAGGTGTTCCGTCTGGACAAAGAAACAATTTACCAAGGAACTCCTTGCTTGCTTTAAGGATGATGGAAAAATTAGTCGTTGTAGGTGTCCTCTCCACTTGCTCTAAGATGAGGTTCTTCATCTTTTCTGTTGAGTCTTGGAAATTGCCTATCTTCATTGAATGACCGTGCAAACCCATATGTAGACATGCACAAGTCATGTGTCCACGACTATCTACATAATAAACCTTAGCCATACAAACATCTAAGCAAGAAGGAGGATTCTTACAGACTTTGCATACAATGGTGGGACCTTTAGGAGGTTCACAACCCACTTCAAATGTGAAAGATGAGACACCATTCCATTATGTTTCATTTGCTGCTCATGTTTGGTGTATCGTGATAAATAATCACAATCAAGATTTATACATTGTAAATATCTTAAACTTGAAAACATTCTAAAAGTAAAACCCACGTCGTTCTTAATGTTTCTTATAATAGTCCAAGTCCGAGCATGACCATCATGGCGTTTGTCCATGCCATGAATAAGGTTTGCTTGGGACTGTGATACGTTCTTTCCAATGGGGGGGAAATCAAAGATATTATCACCATTAAAACTAGGAGGGAGGAAGTCCACCATCTCTGTTTTTACTTTGTTAAAATCTACCTTTGATAGCATAGGCTTAGACCCTCTTCTCGCATAGTCTTTTGAGACAATCTATGACGCTAACACTATTACCTACACGGGGGAAGAGGAGGCCTAGAAGTAGAAGGGCGACTATCTTTTGAAGAATAAGAAATTGGAGATCGAGGGGGAGGAAGAGGAGGCCTAGAAGTAGAAGAGCGATTATCCTCTGAAAAATACAAAATTGGAGATCGAGGTTGAATAGAAAGATGTATGAATTTTGAAATATTAGACGAGGATTTAGATCGAGTTGGGCACTCATCCTCAGAGTCATCACTTAAGAGATTAATCGCATTTTCAAAAGGTTCAATCTTGACTCTAGACGACAAGGGCGTCTGTTGTGTAGAAGTGACAGATACTCTAGGCTTATGAATCTTAGTAGAGGCGCCTTGCGGACTATTACTCAATCCATAGACACGGTATGTGCCAAGCTTTAGAACCCATATTACACCATCATTTCTAATTGAAGGTATCTAAGCAATTGTATGAGTGAGTTTTCCAGTGCATGGATCAAACACTTTTTCATCAGTATGCATAGATCCCTCATGAAATAAGAATCTAAGACATAAACGAAAAGCACTAACAATACAGTAGCCGTCATCACCTAAAGGAAATGAAATGGGAACACGTTGTCCATCACCGTGAATTGTTACCATGCGCAAAGTGGGGGCATGGATATCAGCCATATCTATAGAAAACTAGGAGAAGAAGTGACATGAGAAATGCTGAACAGAAACACAAGAAATGAAGTGAATTTCTTTGGATTTACCTTTCAATCATGTAAAGGGCAGAGAAGGTTTAAAGTTTTATTAATAAAATACAAGACGGCAAGCAAAAGATGGTGCACTCTCAATGTATTTAAAGCAGATACTCAATTAATATGGTAAGGAGAAAAAATAGAGGTAGAGCATGCCTGTAAATGCATATTATGCGACGGAGACAACTGGCTTATATTAAATTTTAATCTAGCAAGCACGTGGGCCGCGCACGCACCTGTTATCAGGTGCGCATTGTTAGGGTTCAAGCGAGTGCACTCGTAGAGAGCGTTTGTGCCTCAAAAGGATTGAGGTAGAAAGAATTTGAAAGAATACAATGTAGGGGTGTTTTAACCTTTAAATTATTTACTTCAATGTGGTGCTTTCATAAATGGGCACTCTCAACTCCAAGTACATATTTTAAGCAACGGTACTATAGTACGATGCAATCACCACACCACTAATTGTGGTTTTAACTTGTAGTACCCTGTAGAGCAAAAAACTTTAAAATAGCATTTTTCAAAATTTTAAGTATATAAAGAGTTGTGGATATATTTAGAAATTAGTAATACGTGTTAAAAGTCTATGGTAATTAGTTAAAGTAGTAAAAGACCTAATTAAATAAGAGATTCATTGAGATTAGTTAAAGTAGTGCCCTTTGAGGATTCCAAGAGATAGACCTTTTAATGAAAAGGTGGTAGCTATTGACATAGTGAAATGATTAGTTAAGGCTAGGGACACGCCTTTTCTTAAAGGGTGTCTTCCCAAGAAATTTAGAATTACAAGTAGGCTAAAATTTACAATCACTTCACCACTATCATCTTGGAGCTTGGAGTGCGTCCTAGCTTTGGAAGCTAGTAGTTGAAGAAATCTCTTATGTTGTAAGAGTATTGTGTTATGTGTGAAATTATTGATTTATATAATTATTCATTGAACATACATGTGTCATTATTGTGTGCTTTGAGTCTCATGTTTGTTGCATTGAGTAAGAGAGCTTCATATTAGAAATTGAGGAAATATCTTGATTAGATTGATTGTGATAGCCTAGAGTGTTGGCATAATCAATCATAAAAGAGTGTGGGCTTATGATTACTGGAATAAGAACTTTTAATTTGCCTAGAATAGGAAGTCTATGCATGAGTGATAGGCAGTTAAAGTGTAAGGTAGGAATTGCATTATAGGATAGATATTCGGGAAAACTACTTAAGTATTTTATGTTAGTCCATCCCCTAGAGCGAACCTAGTGTGTGTGAGTCTTGGGTGTTGTGTAAGTCGACCCATGTTTTTAACCTTACATATTTGGCGACCATGCTGGGGATGGCATCGTCAAAACTTAAGTAGTTTCAAAATTGTTCTATAGAAAGTAGTATTTTGTTAAGTAGTCTTCAAATTTGATTTATCTTTTGTTTTTTTTTGGAATTCATGGATTTCTATAAAGTAAGTTTATCACATATGAAAGAGCCAGAAGAAATTGCATTACATGTACAGAGAGCCTTAGTTGAGGAGCATATATGTTTCATTCATGCTTATTTTTTGAGATTGTTTGAATTGGTTATAAAGATGAGTTTGAAAATTTTGCCGAGAACATTGTAAGGAATTGGAAGCAAGAAGAAGGTTAATAAAGCCAGAAAAAGTGTTGATAAAAAAAAAAGTGTTGTTAAAAATAAAAATAAAAAAACATGAAAAGAGAAGAATAAGAAAAATTAAAATTGAAAAGTAGTAATATAGATTGCCTGCTTCTCGCACCTTGAACCGATTATGGATGTTGTTGGTCTATGTTGCTTATATAGAATGTCTCGTAATAGATTCTTCTTGCAATACTAGCGGCCTTGGTAGCCGGTTGACTTCAAACGTCGGTAACGTCCTCGTAACAACCTCCTCATGGTGCATGTGTCAAGTATTTATTAATATCAAGTGACCCTCCTTACCACTTGGATAGTATAGATTAACATGATGTGATTGTAGCAAATACTCTCTTCTTTTTTTTTCTTTTTTTTCTTCTTCTAATTTCATCCTTTAAAAAAAAAAAATTTAATTTTAAAAAATAAAAAAATAAATTTTTTTAACAAACTTTTCTCTCATCCACAAGTATATTCAAATCCAAACTCTTCTTTATCATACTTCTCCATTTCAAATTACTACACTTTATTGCTTATCAACCGTCTTTGCAGTTGTTGCTTCCGGCACGGGCTCCATTCCTCCGAATTCTTCCTCTGACTCTTCACCTCCGTATTTCAGGAGGTTGAGTACTTCGTCGTTCTGCATCACCTCTGCCGGAGTGAGCTGCTGGTGGTGACAATAGAGGTGCACCACATATGAAGATAGGGATGTTGCCGATTTTTTCACCTTCTGGAGGTTGGCCACAAGACGGTTGATCATCTCGCACATGAGCGTCCCCCAGTCCACGACGATCTTTCCCCGGAGTGCTCCGAGGAAAGTGCAGGCCCACTTCGCCACCACCTGTCTCGGCTTTTCCGGATGGTAGATAGAGTTTAAAAATCCTAGCACGAGCTGGGCATCCCGATGCAGAAGGTCTTATATGTTGTAACCCTCCTTCGGATCGGCTTGTCCCCCGAACTCCTCCGCCAGGAACTCGTCCCGCCGTTCCACCACCTTGGTGCGGCCGGCCCGGAAGTCATACGCGTGTGACTAATCCAGAACTCCCTAGAGTTCCGGATGGGCTCTCATCAATCCTTTGTACTTCTCGTCCGGAGTGCCTACAAGCTCCCGGACGTAATCCTCCTCCCGGATGCCCCAGGCAACTTCAAGCAACCCTTCGCACCCCATCGTCTTCAGGCTTTCTTTCAGTAGGTTGTACTCGTTTAGATCTGCTAGGATGTCCAGAATAACGCGGGTCAAGGTGGGAGCGCAACGGTTGGCTCTTCGTCTCTCCGGCCGCGCCCATCACTATCCGTTCTCTTCTTCTTTGCCATAGGGACCGTCTTCATGAGTCCTGCCTACTTCCTCACAGTCTCTCAACGTTGGCCCTGCACGCACCAACCTCAGTTACCTCACCAAAACCCTCCCTAACGGACGCATGTCCGTTCTAACTGTCTAAGCTCCAAACCCTAATGGCAAGCGGTTAGAAAACCGTAAGAGTGAGGGAGAGAGAGAGAGAGAAAGCGCTGGAGCGGAACCTCAACACGCGAAGAAGTGAAAAAAAAGAGTTTCACCCATAACCCCAGCCTTTTGTAGTCTGGCCGTAATCACGGCTCATGATGACTGCTGATGGTGGCAGCTCCGGACAACAATTCCGGATGACAGCCTGTCCCGGAATTCTATTAACTACTTCGGCTCTACATTTTGCAACTTTAGGCTTAATTAGGGTTTGTGGCTGGGTCCATCTGTCCTTATTCTTACAAGCCGACTATAGGTTGTATTCTAGTACGAACTATCGTAACTTCTTAACTAATTTTTTTGTTTTTGCCGGATTTTTAAGGTTATCTTTCGGCCCCATGTGGGAACGGTTTCCCACACTGGCTATGGCGGGTATGGCTGGCCATGGGGAGCACTTGGATATGGGCGCCATGGCCGGTTGAGAATGGAGTATTGGCTAGGGCGGTCATGAACCAAAGGGGGTTTAGAGAGGGATATCAATCCTAAGGGGGCCGTTGAGCAAGTGGCGAAGGAGCTGGAATCGTGAGGCCACTTCTTTCAGCTCCTTGGATTTGGGTTGTACTTGAATCACCACTTGCACTTGTTCCAGCCCCATCATCAGGCAATCTACAAACCGCTCGCGTCCTTTAGTGAGGCCCATCACCATTTATCATAGCACGTTACATGTTGGAGTTCCAAAGTGCTTTGAGAGTCTTCATAGTCGCCAAACTATGTTCCTTAAGAAAGAAGTCAATTGCTTCCTCCTTCCACTACGATTCTTCCCATTGCAAGGCATTGCGAAGGTCAAAATCAGTGGCCTCTCCCAAATCTGACACCAAACGTCCCAAATTATTCCATAGTTTTCCATCTTGATGTCGCTGGAATTGGAATAGCTTGCGTTTAGCATCCCAATATCCGCCCATGACTTGGTAGAAGAAGTTCCGTCTACCAAACATCTGTCGCAGTGGTTCCCAGTATGAGCTTCTTGCAAACTCGTACGATTTCTTCGCGGTCATTTTTCCAACCAATTTGGAAGCTTACACTGGACTTCCCTAGCTCGTGGCATCAATTCTACACCAAATCTTCTCCACACCTTTGAGCATAGGCCATCCTAGGTACAGTCTCCAGGTTCAACTCCCAACTAGGTGACATGTAGGTGGTGAGGCCAAACAAATCACAAAAGCGCTCATGAAATGGTGCTCTACACTTTGCGCAACATCTACGTGTCAGGAGACCACCTAGGAGGTACATTGGATGGTATAAACACCGGCACGTGTTAAGGGCATATGCAGCTTCAGGCCCGAAAGGATTTAAGCAAACTCAGCAATCATCTTCGTTTTCCGTGAAGCTTGCTGGTGTTGGCCATAACTTGTGTGCTTCCACGTCTCCGCTTGGTCGAAGGGCATGAGAAAAAATAGCCTCTACGTGGTTTCACCCCAACTTTGCCTAGTCGATAGATCTACCATCACGGACAGGCAATTCACTTGGAAACATCTCATCAATGTGTGCCCTAGATGTGAGTCCAAAGTCACGGCGCGTATGAAACATCAGGTATTCGTTGTCAATCTTCTTGAACTATTTTCCCATTTGTCTCAGAGGGTTAACATTCAAGATGCATGCCACCTTCCATTGATAATACTGCTCGCTCATTGATCCAATCCTTTTTCAAAGGATTTCGTTTGGAATGCAAAGCTAAACTAGTTCCATGCTTGGATTGGGTGACGAAAATGACAGAGAATCCTCAATGCTGATGGGATTTACAAATGGTTGCGCTATTACAGTCAGCGGTGGTAGAAAAACAGATGGACGACAAGCAAAATGTTCACGTTGTGGTCTCTGCGGGGTCTCTAGCAAACAACTAGTAATGTTGCCAACAAGCCTGTGAAGAATTGTGTCGTTCAGACTTTGAGCAACACTGCCAAAATTTGCCTAGCTCGTAACAGCTTGAAAATGGCCACGAACGTTTGGAGCTTCTTCTAAATTTAGGTCACAAAAAGTATGGTCATTGCGAAGATGCATCTCTTCTATCATGGTTGCTTGCTTGGTGATAATAAGGTAGCGACACCCATAAGCGTCCCTGTCCCCATTGGCGTGACCTATAATTGTACCTATTGCTGACCTTTTCAGACCCATAGCTGATTGTTGTGAAAAAGGGACGGTAATGGGTGTGCATTGAAGCGTGCTTTACTGCCGATTGGTTGGAAATGGATGTTGTATGTCATGGTGTAAAGTGCATAGTGTTTTAATGAAATAGTATTGTGAGGTGGTTGAGCGGTTGGTTTGGAGTGATTTGCATGGCAAATTAAGGGACTAATGACTGGTTTAAAGGTGCATTCCGAGGTGGATTTCTATGATCATAAAGTTGGATATGGGGTTTGTGACGGTAGTTTAGGATAAATCACCTATCATAAATATGAGGGTTGCGTGGCGGTTGTGAAGGTGGACGCTCTTGGTATAAGGTGTTAGTAATACAAAAACTAATCCAATGGCTTAAGTTAGGGTCTCCTTCGCAATTAGTAGCTCCAATCTCCCATTTCCCTTTCAATGAGTATGTTTTAAATATTTGCTTCACTTTCAACGTCAAGATGTCTTCAAATGTCATAGAGAGTGAAGAATACATAGAGACAAGCTTCAATGAGCCACAGACATGGACACCAGAGTTACAATAATATGGACTTCGAAATTCTGGAGTATGGTCCACGTACCCTAATCCTCACAGTTCACACAGCTTCCATGAGAGTCAAGAGAGGTGTGAGGAGTTCAGATTCTCTGTGCAGAGACCAGTGGCGGCAAGAGCTCTGCAAGGGGAGTTCGATGGCTGGCGAAATGCACAGGAGCTTGCGTCGCGAGGGCAGGGGGAGGCGAGCGGATGCAGGAGGGGCGACATTTTTCAGAGCGCGGTGGGAGGGCGGGGAGAGCCTACAGCCTCCCCGTGGGCCACTGGCCGGGAATGTGGACATAGCAGCGACGGCCTGCGTACTCAACAGCGTGGAGAGATTCAAAGGGTGCCATTGTTGGAGGATGTGCACTATAATCAACAGCAGCGAAGAGAAACTCGAGGGGTCGCATTAGTGGAAGAAGTGCGGGCTTCGCAGTCTGAGGTGACAGTAAGCAAAAAAAGACGGACAGGGACATGGACTAATTCACAGCTAGAGGCGGCAATCGTTGTCGTCGACCGTGGCGGAAAACTGAAATCTGTGGCTTGTGATTTCGACATCCCAGCTTCATCACTTCGAGACCACGTCTATGGTATAACAACTCAGAGAAAAAAAGGGAGAGCAGGGGTTTTGAGCGGGGAAGAGGAAAGCAACTTGGTGCAGTGGATGCTGGACATGCATGCACATGCACATCCGGTGTCGGTGATTGAGCTGCGCAGCAAGGTTGCAGAGATGACACAGGAGCGTTGGACTCCGTTCAAGGAGGGTATACCCGGCCGGGGTTGGCTACGCTGGTTCAGAGTGCGACATCCAGAGCTCACTTTGCGGTGTCCACAAGGGTTAGAGGAAGGGCGGGCAAGGGGATTGAACCAAGGCAATGTAGCATCTTTCTATGAAAACTTGCAGAAAGTTTATGAGCGCCAAGGGTATTCACCGTCACAGATCTGGAATGCAAATGAATCAAGTGCTCAGGCCGGGAAGAATGGAGGTGGAACGCTTGTATTCGCACGGCGTGGCACTAGATCCGTTCATGCCACAGTACCTGACAGTAGAGAGCATCTAACAGTTCTCTCATGTGTCAATGCAGCAGGCACGTATATTCCTAACTTCTACATATTTAAAGGCAAGAGAAAATTGCGAAACTACATCATCAGATGTGAACCCAAGGCTTGCATGGCAATGCAGCCGAATGCATGGATGACGGCATTCTTATTTTCAGCCTGGATCTCGCACTTCATTACTGCTGTGAGAACAACGTATGGACTATCACAACAAAACAGGCACTTGTTGCTACTTGATGGCCATGGGTCGCATGTGACGTTAGAAGTAGTACAGAAAGCAAAAGTTGAGGGACTTGATATCATCACATTGCCTAGCCATATAAGCCACAGATTACAGCCACTAGATGTTAGCATATTCAAACCATTCAAAGTCGCATTTCGCGCCTGTAGAGACCGTTGGACTGTGAGAAATAAGGGAAAAGGGGCAAGCAAGGAAGATCTAGCGGAGTGGGTCTCCCTGGGATTAAAGAAAGCACTAACCCCAGAAAAAATTCAGAAGGGCTTCTCCTGCACAGGGATCTGGCCACTAAATCCCAGAGCCATGGATCCCCACATGGCCCCAAGCGAGTGCTTCGCAGTGGCTACAAAGGAACAAGATCATAGTGATGACTCCGACGACGACTCTGAAGAGGAGAATCATCTGGACAGGGCGGCTCCATCGAGCTTTGATGTTGACTGCATACCGGAGACACAGCCTGAGACAGAGGAAGCGCCCCAATTCTTCGTCGAAGAAGATCCGATCGAGGCTGTTGACGAAGATTCCGAGGCAACTATGAACTCCGACGAAGAAGACGAAGTGATGCCGGTGCCGCAGAATTTCTTCGAGCTCCCGCAGGTGGTGCGCTCGGTGAAGAGAGCACGACGGGATGGCCAGCCCTTGGTCGACTACTCTAAGTCGATAATCATGACCTCTGAGGAATACATTTCGATGATGGAGGCGAAAGCTCTGAGAAAGGAAGCCGTCGCAAAGGAACGTGAAGAGCGGAAGGAGCTCGCGGATCAAAGGAAGCAGCAGCGAGAACAAGAAAGAGCACAGAAAGAAGCGGACAAGGTTCTGCGCAAGGTGCAGGCAGAGCGAAAGCGAGCGGAGAAGGAGCGCGAGAAGGCGCACAAGGAGAGCGAGAGGTCCAGGAAGCGGAGGGAGGCTGAATCGAGAAAGCAAGCGAGAGAAAGACTGAAGAGCTCGACCCGCGTGGGTATGGCCATTCAGGCGCAGCCTCCATGCATGGACGGTTGATCGTAAACTTCGGATCTGGCGCAGGGAGCCGTAGCGATCGGATCTGACGCAGGGAGCCGTTGCGATCGGATCTGGCGTAGGGAGCCGTTGCGAGGCCAGGCTGTTAAGACCAGATACGCCGATCTATAGTTTTTATATTTTACACTTTGCCGAGACCGGATACGCCGATGTCGAAAAGTTGACTTATCCCCGTATCGAACAGTTGTAGCTCTTTTTTGGTCACTTCTGTGTTGGCCAAGGGGAGAAAAGTCACACTTCTCTGTCTTTGGAGGGCGGTGTTAGGTGCCTTGGTTGTTGGTTTATTCGTTACTAGTGCTTGGTGAAGGGATTGTAGGGGCTAGCATTTTCTTCCTCTATAGGTAGTTTTTGCTTATCCACAGCTTGGAATTTTGAACCATGGTGGGACGTTTTTCAATTACCCGTTTTACTTTTATAGGAACTATCTTTCTTGGTTTTAAGCCGCTACAGGACAATAAACACTTCAGTGGTGGTCATTTTTAGCTCCACCTATGGACAAGTATATAAGTATGTTCATTTTGTACTTTGAAATATTCTTACAAATTCAGGCTCGTCACAAAACCTCATCTCTCAAAGCAAATATTTTTCACTCCCAATTGCTAATCTGTAGATATTTTTTTCAAGCTTCCTTGGTGGTTGTAACCAACCATATTTGCTTACTGGGATGGTTATAGGTGTCGCTACCTTATCATCCTTTTCACTGGATTGCAGCTTGAGGTTTTGAATCTCTTCTTGGAGATGTTGAATTTCTCAACCTTCAAGCTTATAGTGTCAAATAATTCTCGATGAGCATCGCCGGCCGTACTTCCGGACCCTGATGCTACATGCCTCAAGTTGGAAGTGGTGACTACAACATCCATCATTGGCATTTCATCCATAACTTGGATGAGTTCTTCATTTCCAGCACCCCCAAGGCGGGCTATGGGTTCATCATCGCGAGTACAATTTAAGATTGGTAAATCTTCTTGGCCACCTTCTTGAACCATTGCAAGTGTTGCTTGATGGAGCTTTACTCATTGCCCCTATTTTTGTGAAGCACGTGCCACTGCAGTTATCAATGAACGCCGACCTACATGTCCATCTAAGTCCGAATTTTGGTGATGAATCTAGCTCTACTAGAATTACTTCTTCTGGGCCATCTGCTTTCTGGGGCCCTAGTGCCGCAAACGGAAACCTTGGATGCTGCTCCCAAGGCATGTCGGAATGCATCCCTTGGCATTTTTGGAGTATTCCGCATAGTCTTCCAATCCACTCGCAAAAGAAACTTACCACGTTGGATTTCAAAATAATCCAAGGTAGTGATATTAATAAATACGAATCCTAAACAAAGGTGATGCAATATGTCTTTTGTGTGCAATTTTGGAGCTCCAATCAAAGATCACCCAATCAGCCAGCGTAAAAAGATAGTTAAAGGCCACGATTTCCACTAAAATGGAATTTAGTGAGATAGGCTGGGCGCGACCCATTATTTTTACATACAAGCGAGGGCGCAAGCGGCATATAGATTGGGTACATGCCATATAGGCACCAAGCGCATATGCTGGAAGCTGGGCGCGTACCATTAGAGGTCGCGCGCATACGAATTGAGGTCGGGCGCGTGGAATCTAGGCCCGCGCGCGCACAGGGCGGTCGGGCGCGTGGATAAGGGAGGGTGCGGGCATGGCGTGGACCCGGGCGCATCATCAGCAAGGGCAAGCGCATTCTAATCCGGGTCGGGCGCGTACTGATGTAGAACGGCTGCATACGGACTTCGAGCGGTGCGCAACATTAACTACGGCGGGCGCGTGGTAGTCTGGGTCATTTGCATGCAAGTTTGGGTCGGGCGCATGGCATTTGGGGGCTTGCACGCACGGGTATGGGGTGGACGCGTTTGGGTTTCGAGGGTCGGGCACGGACGAATTTAGGGATTGGGCGCATGCGAGGGGTCAAGTTAATCAAGACACTATAAAGGGGACAAAATATATTCTCAATTCACATAGGAGTCTCTCAAGTGGCTCCTTGTCCTAGTACTATTTGTACTTTGCTACAAATTTAGAGAAGGGCCACCACACATTTGGGGGGAAAGGATTTTGCCTTTCTTTTTTAAAAATTCTAGTTTGTGTAGGGTTGCGATTATTGCAATGGCCACTAATTCAAATACTGGAAAGTGCCCCACGTATGTTGATTTAGATGTTCAAAATGCATCTGAGCTTCCACCTACAAACGTTGCAGAGTCGAGCCGCAATCCTTCCGATGAACCGAAGGCACCGTCCAAGAAGGCCAAGCAGAAAATGTCTGCGCACGAGAAGGATGCCAGTTATCCACCGAAGGAGTATACCACATTTCTTCTAGGTGTGGCAATACAATATTATCATTAGTGGTGTGAAACTGACGTGGTGCGTTTCCGTCAAGTTTATTTGGGGAAGGTGTTAACCGGAGATTTAGGCTTATTACAAGGTCCCGGTAGTAATTTTTTGAAGTTACTAAGTAGTTATGGTTAAAAAGTAAACCAGTGGATGAAATTGTCATGAATGACAGTGGATGAAAGTGTCTGAACTTTGGATGAAACGGTCCGGACATGGATGTCATCTATCCGGACACCTTTCATCCATTAGGGCAGATTAGGGTTTGGAGGGGGTAGAGAGCCGCCCTCTTGGGCTTGGAGGCTCACTTCTCTTTCCTTCTCTTCTCTTCGTGTGGGTGTGTGTGGAGCTCTTGGTGTGTTAGACTAGATTGTAGACGTGTGGTTAGAGAGCTAGGATCTGAAGCTAATGTACGGATCTGTAGTTGTAGTGAGTATGGGAGAGGTTTGTGAAGGTTTGAGGAAGTAAAACATGAATTGGATACTATTTTTTGTGTGTTTGTGTTAGTGTTGAGAATGTATGAGTAGATCTGGTGGTTAGAAGAGCATTTGTGGTACAACTTGGTGGTGGATATTGTAGATCTGGCCTAAATACACTAGATCTGGTATAGATCTAGCTTGATCTACTATACCCTCATCAAATCTAGCATGTTAGAGTTAGAATCAAGTCCGGATCTGTTGTGGGTATGGTCTGATTTGCTGTAATTGAGTGTGGAAACTTCAGATCCGTGCGTTAAACGTAAGAAAAACCACAGAAACAAAGTCCCAACAAACCCTGAATTCAGATCTAGATTCAGATCTAGGTCGAATCAGGGGTTTTAGATTCAGTACTAGTCAGACCCTTGACTTGTGTCTTATGGCTTGGAACTACAGTTTGAATGAGCGTAGAGAAGATGTTTCACTTAATCTTTGGGTGAAATCCCCCTTTAACAGAAAGAAGAGCCTGGAATCATGTACCTACAAGCCGACCTCTAGTCAAAATTTGAGCGCGCTTTAAAGAGTTCCGAATCGTACTAGAGTGCATACGCCATGTACCACTATGCTTCATTCATGGAGAGAGTAATCACTCAATGCACAAGTAATGCATCGCATGTATTTGATTGGGAAGTGAAAAAACCTTGCGGGGGCCGGCATCTGCCTCAAGACTTGGAACTTCGCAAGTTCCTTGAAGGTGTGAAGACTACAATCGGCAGGCTTTCAAGCTCTCGTACGAGAGGCATGCCTTGGAATGAACAAACAATGAAGTCGGCCATGGAGATGCATATGCTGCACAACGTGCAATTATTTCCAAAAGATATCGGAGCTTATGGACTTTACGGATATGGCGCCGTTGGTGGATATGGAAAGGTTCGGAAGGTCCGCATTGTGGGTGTGAGAGCCATTTTGGTATACATGGAGTTTGCCGAGAAATTGCCAACAGCGTCTCATCCGAAGGAGAAATTTAGACAACGATTTCACGAGGCCATGATATGTTTTGTTGCACACCGAGGAGTTATAAAGTTTTGGACGGTGAATAAGAAGCACATGGAGGCGTACACATTGTGGTGGAATTGTGATAGTTGGGCCCATTTTAGAACCCTTGATTCAAAGGCAAATCCGGCCGCTTTGAGCAACTTAATCCTTTCAGCTCCATACATTTTGGCGGAGGATACTATATAGATCTGTAGTGCAGAAATTTTACTTTTTGAACACTATTCATCTTTACAGTGTGAATAGGGATCATAAGCAGCACTTGTTTACAAATGGTATGAAATAGTGTGAACAATTACCCTAATTTTTCGGAATAGTGTAAAAAAGACCAATAGGCGGTTAAGTAAGTTAGTAAAGGACGTTATCAGGAGGAAGTTATCAAGAGTAAGTTACACGAGTAGTTAGGAAAGTTGGGAGAGAAGATCATTGGTCTAGGTCGAGAAACCAATAGTCACGAGAGGGATATAAAAGAACTGAATCCAACTTAGGAGACACCACATTTTTCTCACTTTGAATGTGTGTCCTAGGCTAGTGATTGTAACTCTCAAACTTATATGGAATACAAGCCTAGTTTTATGATATCAAATCTGTTGGTGTAATTTCTGCATTACCAGTGGTCTACATTATATCAGAGTTGTAGATTGGAGATTAGAGGATGACGAAGTCCGAAGCCTTGGGATTTTGATGGCTGATTGCAGAAGACCAGTAGTCGTTGATTGAGTCTATTTTCACAAAATGTTGATTTTAGATAATGATGCACAATTAATGGCTCAAGAATTAATGGATGTATCAAGATACAATTAATCGATGTTGCAGTCCTTTCTCAGTCACCACATTGAGAATGCTATAATATACAATTCGTCTTGAATGCTACCAGTATCTATAACTAAATTGAATATCATAAATGGAGAAGCTGTGAAGCATTGTAGTAATTGAGACCTTTTATTATATTACCAGTTGTCAAATCCTTTCCGATGGTAAACACCGAGTGATGTGACGAATTATAAAAACCATAAAGTGATAATTACAAATAGTCCTGTATGACTGTTGTAATTCCCCCAAGTCTAAATCTGAGATGAGTGGATAGTGGGTGAGGCAAAATGCATACAATTATACTATTTGTCTGATAGAATTGCCGAGTGAAATTAAGTCTATTATGTGTGAAATAAGGATTGATCACCTTTAGTCAATAAATCATAAGACAATAATAATTTTCCCAAAAGCAATTTATGTCATTGTAGTATGAATTGAAGCATTAAAAGATCATGTGGATGAAGCATGACAAATAGTGAAGGTAAATTGAGAAGAAAAGAATTGCTAAAAGAGAGAGCAATGGAGAAGATGGAAGAGTAAGACTAAAGAGCCAAGAGTGGGCCGAGAGAGTCTTGAGAATGACCATGGTGTCATAAGCTGGGCTAGATGCCTTTTAAATGAAAGTTTGACCAAGTGGCCATTATGTCAACCTAAAGAAAAAGAGATTGTTTGTATGTGTCATGAGATTGACGACATAAAACAAGACCATTTGCCATAAGGAAGTATTAGTGAGAGAACACATAGATTTGATAGCAAAGGGTTATCAATAACAACAATTACACTGAGAGTGAGATATAATTGTTGTCCGGTGTTTCTTTGAATGGAAAGTTTTGCAGGTATGATGAAATGATTAACTTAAGGCGGACCAGTGGAGCGAAAGTGGGAAGCCAGGATAGAATTCTGTACCCATAAGCTCATGGCAAAATAGAATAGCTAGCATAGTTGTCAATTCTAATAAAAAGGAATTAGCAATTAGAGTTGGCAATGGAATTGGTTATGATGCATTGATTATGAACAAGACAAATCGTATCACTCTCTAAAACACTTAAAGACTATTTGTGTCCTTTAGTGAGAGGATCCCACACAATCACAAATGCATGTTTAACCACTAATTGACTGTAAGAGTGTAGAGTGCACTCACAGGAAAAGCACAAGGGTTAATTAACACACCTACAATGGATAATTCGTTATCTTAAGCAATTTGTTAAACAAAGACATTCCTATCTAACATGTGACCTTAGTTATAAAAACGATAGATTGAACTAAGCCTCCCTAAGACCCCCCACTAAGAAATTATCTTGGATTTATTTATATTTATAAGACGAATTTCTCTCTACAAGATCTTAGCCTTTGGAAGAATAGAGCAAGACTTGCCTGGGCTTGATGTGCACCATGGCCCAAGTCCACAAGGCAAATGTAATACACAATGACATCGCTCCCACAAACGTACTTCTTCACTTTCCTCCAGAATACCCAGGGTCCGTCTTCATTGGCGTTAGTAACTGGAGAATTGCGAGCTGAGTGTCACACAAAGAGCCATCAAAATATGGATTCCGGACTGAGACGGAGCTTGGCAATCAACGCCGTAAATGACATTGGGTAGCTCCAGAGTTGTTTTACAAATTCGGCCTACAAAATTCGGAAACGGCCTTGGATGTGATGCAACGGCGACACCATTACACTCAGCTCGTCAATTCATACTCTAATGGATGGATGGCTATAGCGATATCGGCAAAAGAATCTGACTCAACATTCTTCAAATCAACCGTCAACTACGCAGCTTTTCAAGTGAAGATCGACAAGTTACTGGAGCGAGATCCAATCAAACGTCCGATAGTCTCCAAAGTGGTTGACGAGCTAGTGGCAAAACCATTCAACATTGAAGGTCCAGACACTTGCTTCCGCTATGAGATATAGCAATTTTGGCTTAGTGTTTTGATAGTCAAGGCAAATTTTTGATCCTTTTGCAATATGTACTAGCATTGTGATGTAACGGTGTGTTTTGCCCATCTCGTAATAAATAGAAATATTAACATTTTTCGTACACATTGCGATATGAAGTTTATGCATGTTAAGCTGTCAAGAGCGCGCGCGAACCCCCCTCCACGCGCTAGGCCCCAAGCTCGCTCGCTCAGCCCCTTCCAGCGCGCGCCCAACCCCCTCTACAAACGCGCCTAACCCTCAACGTGCACGACCTGATTTGGACGCGCCCAGCCCCTCCCTGTATGTGCCCAACCGTTCACGGCATGTGTCTGGCCTTTCCCGGTATGCGCCCACCTTCTTCACGCGCCCACCCCCAGTCTGCACGCGCGCAACTCTATAGTCGATGTGTCAGCCACGTAGTGGCCTTCGTGGCAGTGGGTAAATTTATTTACCTCTAGTTGTGGTCAAACCAGCGTTGATCCTTATCGGACGGACAACAACCTCTATTCGACGGACAGTCCGACTAACGGACACTACCAAACGGACGGACGCTGGAACAACCTGATCTAATTCTATGCAATACTAACTACTTTGCCGAATAGTTTTGGCATTACACACTCAAGGAAATGCATTCGTATCAATCGTGTTCTGATAGGCTTGAGTGGTTGGAAGGTCCGTGGATGATGTTTTGTACAATTTTGGTGCAAGTCTTCCAACTTGACAGTGGTCTTCTCCCAATACCTAGATGTCGGCCGTGGATGGTCGTGCTTTGGATTGTAGGCTGATGGGTTCTAAATGTGGTATAAAATGCCGCGTTAAAGCTCCGCGTCCGTGAGGTTGTCCAAGGCGTTGGGACTATCCGATGGTGAGAACAATTTTTCTTTCCCAGTTTCCTTGTGCTGCGTGTAGTTCTCTTCAAACTTGCCAAGTTCCGCCAGGGAGCATAAGAACTCTTGTTGCACCTCCCTAGTTTGGCAATCGGTGGTAGGTGTTGCCATGCACGACCGTGCAATTTAAGGTCCTTCTTCTTCTAAGATTGGTGGCGTCCTCGGCATCGGATCCATGCGTTGTCTTGTGCACACGGAAAAGTGGTCTGTCCAACTACAGTAGGCTGCTTGTGGTTACCGTAGCTGCGAGCACCTCAATTCCAAAGTTCCAAGGCAATGTTTAGAATATTGCAGACAATTTCTTCATTTGGTAAACAAGGAACAAAACTCTATTTGACGTCAACAAGACTCTGCTAACTTGTCAGCAAAACTTTGCTAAACGTCAACAAAGCAAGTTGCAGCAACAATGGCAATGCAAATACTCAAGGAGATTTTAGCTGCACATTAGGTGCAACCGTTGGTTGTCATCTATGGCTTGCTACAACGAGTGGCCGGCTATAGATCTTGGGCTGTCCATGCAAATTTAAGTAATTGCACAAATAAAAACTCAAACTCATGCTAACAGCTGTTGTAGTGGATGGCGAGCTACCTATCCGTTGGTGTCGACTTGCAAGAGATCTTGAGTGGTTGGCAATTGTTGCATGGGGGCTCCTTCTTGGTTGCATGTGGTACCATGGCAGCAAGTGTATTGGGTGACTGTCAAATGGCTATTGCGGAAGGCTGGTGGCGGATTTGTTGCCGCCAACGCTTACACCGCTCCCCCACTCAATTGGTTGGAACACCGGAGCTTCATGCTTGGTGCTGCTAAAGGCCTGTATTAAAGGGAGATTTTGCTTCAAGTCCAAGTAGAAAATCTACTCTACCCTCATTCACACTGAAGTTTCAGGGCAGTAAGACAGAAGTCTAGAAGAAAACTTTTACTGGATCTAAAACTCCAGATTCAATCCAGATCTGAATCTAGATCTGAATCTAAAGTTAGCTAAACTTTGTTTCTGATGTTTTTCTTAGGTTTACCTCACAGATCTAGAGTTTTTACACTAGATTTCAGCAAATCAAACTAATCCCGCAACAAATCCGGACGTGTTTTGAACTCTAATCTACTAGAAATGTGTAGGGTTAACTAGATCAAGCTAGATCTATAATAGATCTAGTGTATTCAAGCCGGGTCTACAATACCCACCACCAAAATTTTCCACAAATGCTCTTTTAACAACAAGATCTACTCACACCTTCAAAACATAACACAAACACACAATAGAGAGTAGCAAAGTCTTGCTTTACTTCCCCAAACTTCCTTATAACGCATTCACACTCACTTTGACTCTAGATCCACACAACACCTTCACACTTCCTTGCTCTCTAACCACACCTCTACACACTCTAAGTTGCAACACACAAAGAGAAAAGGAAAAGAAGAACCCCCAAAGTCCAAGAGGGCTGCTCTCTACCCCGTCTAAACCCTAATCCTCCATAATGGATGAAAGATGTTCGGATGGATGACATCCATGTCCGAACAGTTTCATCCAAAGTTTATACAGTTTCATCCAAAGTTTATACAGTTTCATCCAAAGTCTAGACAATTTCATCCAAAGTCCAGTCTGGGAAGTTTCATCCACTATCAGTCTAGACAGTCTCATCCATTATCAGTCCAGACAGTCTCATCCATTATCAGTCCAGACAGTCTCATCCATTGTCCAAATTCATCGACAATGAGTCCAGACAGTCTCATCCACTACCTAGGTTCATCCACAATTCTACTTTTTACCCATAACTACTTAGTAACTCGAAAATTTACTACTTCGACCTTACAGTAAGCTCAAATCTCCGGTTTACAGCCCGTTGAGTCCAGATGATGGCTAGCTACTGCCGTAAAGGGCTACAAAACCCTAATCTTGACGATATAGCAAGATCCATTAAACCTTAATTGTGAATTCATTCAAAAACTCTTGGGTAGAGTGAACTCTACAAACCTGCAATCCTAGTTAAGAGCACATCAAAACCTGCTCAAAAATCCTACAAGAATTTTTTTTAAATGCTTTCAAAACCCTTGTTACAATCACTTAAAACCCTTGTTGCCTACATGTGGCAAGATTTACATGGATCAAACTTGTGCATGGTCGCCAATGTTAAAGGGAGATAGATTTACAAATCCTTTTCTCAATCAAACCTAGAAAACCTCAAGAAACCATGATTATTTAAAGACTTTTAAGAAACTTCAAATCACCTTCGATTTTATTGGCTATATCATAGTTTGTACAATGCCAAGTCTTATAAAACACTAACATACTAGTTCTCTACTAAAACCTAACATTTGTTCAACCTCTAAGAGCTGCAAGGGAGAGAGAGAGAGAGAGCAAAGCTCTGCCTACTTAGTGCCCAAATTCCTAACTTCATCCATCCAGTAGATGAAACTGGCTAGGATAGGAATTCATGCATCTAGCGAGGTTCATCCGTCCAACGAGTGGATGAAAACTAGCGAGGGAGGAAATCATTCGGCTCGCCAGGTTCATCCACTAGTGAGCCAAAACTCAACCGCTGGTCAAAAACAAAAATTACTACGTGACTCCATTGATCCTAATTTTTTGTTTACCATTGCACACAAAAGGAAATGAATATCCATTTTTCATCAAATGTTGGATTTGAGAAAAAAATTGAAGTGAGGCTTTGAAAAACAATAAAGTTTTATATATTAGTTATAAAAAATGGTAGGTAAGCTTACTTGCTTGTATTGTGTAAATTGTGTGTGGTGAGTAGGTAAGTTATAAATGGTTTTAAGAAAGGACACCACACATGGAAAACTTGCAAACCACCTAGAAATGGGGTATAGATGGGAAGTATGTGATGTCTCCATGCCATAGTAGAGTACGTTGAGTTTTTACATCATTGATGTGATGTGGATCCATTTTAGAAAAACTCTTACAAAAATATAAAACATAAAGCAAAAAATATAGAAAAGATGTTAATGGGCACGGTTGTGTTACCACCTTCTGTGCAGGTAAAAAGAAAAGACTCTTACTTGTTTCTCAAAAACCTAATGTGAAGTATTTAAAAATGGTAAATATTCTAAAATATAAAGCATAAGCTATTATGAGGAATCATATGAGATATTGGATAATGTTTCAAAATTGAGTTTCCACATATTAGTTTTCAGGCACTATATAGAAGAGCAATATATGGTGGTGCACTTTCCAATTTGTAAACCAACTAAATTACGATTCATATAACTATAATCAATAGACACCGTTGTGTTACTACATATTGTATATGTACAAAGAGACGTCTCTTGCCAATTCTAAAAAATGTAAAGTGAAGTACTCTAAGAATCTTCAGTTTTATTCAAAAAAAACAAAGCATAAATTGTTAAGAACACTCTTATAAGAAATTTATGGAATGTTTCAAAATTAAGTTTCCACATAGTTTTGAGACATCACAATAAGAAAAATCTATAGTGGTGCACATTCCACTTTTCAAACTAACTTGATGACAATTTATACAACAATTATTAATGGGCACCATTGTGTCATCACCACCATGCATATAAAAAGAAAAATATCTTATCTATTTTTGAAAAATGTGAAGTGAAGATTCCAAAAAAATTAAGCATCATTATTCTTTAAAACATAATTTATGGTTATTTCAAGTCTGTAATGTTTCTATGCCATAGTTGTGGTATAGAGTACGTTGAGTTCTTACACCATTGATGTGATGCAGGTCCATCCCATAAGAAATTATACAAAAATATAAAGCATAAAGCATGTAATATACAACAATTATGAATATGCGCCGTTGTGCCACCACCTCCTATGCATGTAAGAAGAGAAGTCTCTTTCTCATTTTTGTGAATAGTGATGTAAAGTAATAAAAAACGAATAAGCCTGGTGAAAATTGAGGCATAGTTTATTATAGTATATAGTAAGTTGTGCTACAAAATTGAGTTTCCACATAATGTCAAGGCACCATATAAAAGAACAATGTATGGTGGAGGAGTTTGAGATGAATGATCTTGGTGAGTTGAAGTATTGCCTTGGAGTTTAGTCCTTGAGGGATTGCAAGGCACGTACCATCACCATGAGCCAAATGAAATACATTGAAAATATGCTCAAGTGCTTTGACATGGAGGAGTGTAAGCCTAGTACCCTCGTTGACATCATTGTCAAATTGTTGAAGCGCTTTGATTAAGAATTTGACGAGCTTCAAGAAAAGATGGAAGGCGTGGTGTACAAGCGGAGAGTGTGGATATGTGATGTATGCCATGGTGGGCACATTGGCCGCCCTTGCATTTCCAATGAGCATGGTAATGCAATTCATGTCCAAGGTTAGTCGAGCACATTGAAGTGTCATGAAACGCATCATGCATTACTTGCAAGGTACTTTAGACTACAAATTATGTCTTGGTAGTAAAGAGATTGTTTTAAGGAGGTATTGCAATGCAGATTAGGTCGCAAATGTAAGCCAATGTCAGTCAACCGCGAGGTATATTTTTTTTGTTGGAGTTGGTGCCATCTTGTGGAGTTGCAAGAGGAAATCAATCATTGCCTTGTCCACGATGGAAGCAAAGTACATGGCTACTAGCCAAAGTCCTCAGAAGGTTGTTTGGCTTCTCAAGCTATTTGCGGATGTGGGCCTTGTTCAAAGGAAACAACCACCATCATGTGTGACACCGAAGGATCCATCGCACTTGCAGAGAACTTCAACTTACCACTTACGTACAAAGCACATCAATGTGTAACATCATCTCATACGGCAAGATGAACTTTAAGTATTGCCCAACAAAAGACATAGTTGCGGATTTATTGATGAAGGCGCTTGGAAAAAAAAAGTCATCATTGATCAAAGGTTAGCAAAGGCAATGGAATTGTGAGAAGGTAGCTAGTCGCAGAGTGGAAGTGTTAGATTTTAAGAGTTGCTTGTGGTTGTTACGGCATTGTAAATGGTTGAGGTAAATTCAGAGGAGAAAGTGAAAGGAGGGAAAATGGAGAGAGATGAAAGGAACTTGAGGTAGGACCAACATGTGTCCCATATGTATTGGCAAAGGTTGTTACAAAGTGGTACCATAATATGGCAATATCTCACTCCAAACATTGTTTGCAATACCTTATGTGTTTCATTTGCTTGTGCAACCATTTCTCTACTCCTATTGAACTTAAATAATATTATGTTTAACATGTTAGGATAACATTTAGACCTTGTATAGTGCAAAAACTAATACCATGTGAAGTCAAAGTTTGTACAACCTCTCAACATAAAGAAGAATATAAACCATTTCCTCTATTCAAACACTATAATCTTTCAATATGTGTGCTCTAAGTTTATGAAATTCTGTGAGCACGTTGTTTAGGAAGTCTAAATATGAAATAAAATGATTTGTTTCCTTCTCCACTCTTTACACTAGAATCAAAAGTCTTGAAGTGTTTTTGGTGTGAATTGTCAACGAACTTTAGGAATTAACGCAGGGAAGAAAATAACAATTTTTGTACTTCAAGCAATATAATCATCAAATCTCTCTATTCAAATGTTATGAAAAAACTCGGCCATGTATTTTTAGTGGTAGAGATTAAAATTTTACGTATGGAGATGGAAATAAGAGTTTCCTTTTTCATTTCCACCAGATTGGACAATTTTGAAGTATTTTTGGATTTAAATTAGTCAAGGACTTTGGGGTCAAAACTGGTCCAGAGCTCATTACAACTGGCACATCTCCATTGCCTACTTTGATCATCCTTTCATCCACCAACATTTTAGTAATTTCGGAGCCACAAATTTTTGGATAGTTTTATCGTTCAACGGTGCTGGGCCATAGAAATCTACATGGTGTCAGGTTATCACACAGTATAAAATAACAATAACCTTCGTGGATACCAGGGCATGTATCACTGACTCATGTTGTCATTTGAGTTTGCTTGCTTTACCCAAAACAGCCATCCAATGCAAGATGTTGTCATGGTATGATGTCTTTGGCATATCCTGCTCATCTTGTTTCAAAGCCTGCAGGTGAACATCCTCTGCCGCCACATCTGCAAGCTTTACAGGCCCAATGTTATCTTAGAGGCACATGTGGCATTCACACCACAATTTGCCATGTCATCAGCCGTGACTGAATCATCATGAGTTAGAGTGGACTCTGATGATTTGTAAAAGCAGGAGATAAGGGCTGCTCCACACCGGGCCAAGTTGAGAGGCCACCGTCAAAATTTCAGCCCGAACAATGGCCAAATTCTTTGGCTAAAAACATACATCAAAAAATATTATTTGAAGGAAGTTGACGGCCTCTCGTAGGAAGCTTGGGTCGGCCATAAACGACGACTCAAGTTTGCACTTGAGAGGCCGTCGCTTAGGCGCCAAAACCCTTGCGACGGCCTTTAGGCTTTGGCATTTGGTGTGAAAGCCGAGAGGCCAAACTTTGGCCATCCTCATTGGTGGAAACTGATGGCCTCTGGACCTTGGTTTCGGTGTGAAGCAGGCCTAAGGGGCGGTTTACACTATGGACCAAGAACTCGTCCCATGACCCTCTTAAATTTGTGATTGGCTCCATCAACTCATCCCGGGATGACTTGGGTTTACACTAGGAGGAAAAAAGAAAAGTGACCAAAGGAGTTGAGGTCCTCAAAAGGCCTAGAAATAGGCCTAATGGATAATGTTGGAGGGTCCCCGGGATTTTGCGGCGAGAGAGGCTAAATGGGTTCTCTCGTTGCTGAAACGAGGGCACCATGGGCCTGAAATGCAGTTTTATTATTTTTTTAATCGTTTTTTTTTTTTTGTTTTTTGTTTTTGGGAAGGGGGCCCAACGTTACTGTAGATACAATAGCGGCCACCCTTTTTGTCTTTTTGGCTTGTTTTATTTTCTTTGTTATTTTGATAAATACTGCCCTTTTTAGGCATTCATTAAAAAAATCAGCATGCCCACTTTTTAGTACACAGTCATTCCTCCCGGTCCAAGTTCGGTTTACACTTAGTGAGAGGCCCAAGGGCTTTAAAAATAACATTTTTATGAAGTGTGACCATGGAAGTGTGACCATGAAGTGTGACCATGGAATTAATCCATTTTCCTTGGTCACGGCTCTTGGTCTAGTGTAAACCGCCCCTAAGTTTTGTGCTGGCTTTGAAAAATAAGTCTATATTTATGCTGTTAGAAACCACACTTTGCAATTTAGATGCCCTCTGTGCAAGTAATGAGTCATTTCTCGTAGATTTCCAAGGGAATCCAAAAAAACACTCCACTTGCTGCCTGGTTCAATTGCTCTGATTTCTGTGGGGAGAAGCTGTGTTGTGTCCTTCACCATGGAATTCTAGTGGAAATCATGTTCCAGAGTATCCAAGAAAATTGGGGTTTTTTTTCTGGAACTGACAGAAACAAAAAGCACCAAGGGACTCCACTGTCTTGAGGTTCTCCAGGTCTGTGTTTGAACTAGAGAAATTTCATTTAGAAAAAACTGAAAGGGCTCAATATTCCTATGCCGTAAGTAGCCTGAGTGGAGAAAAGAAATACGAGATTAAACAGAAAATAGTAATTAGTTCTTGAAAAACATATCCCAGAACTCAGCAGCCCAAGCTGACTGGCTTTTTGAAGAGGGGATCTAAAAGGCAGCCAATGAGTCGAAGGTCAGGTTGGTCAAGTTTGCAGATGATGGATGTGGCATGTTGACATTAGACCAGTCCTCAGCAGGCGATAAAGACATTCACCCAGAATGATGACAACAGGATATCATACAACTGTTCCTTTTCCACTTTACCATTTGACCTTGTCATTTAGAACATCTCCACCAGCACTTTCCAAATTGGGAACAATGCTCACTTGGATGAGAAATTAAGGGCAGCTTCACACCATGATCAAGCTCAAGAGGCAGTCGATTTCCATCGATGGGATTGGGAGAATGGGCAAAGTTTCGCCTATCGGCCTTCAAACCAAAGGCCAAAGTCCAAAGACTGTCGCCCTCCATTGTGTCTACATAGCAACACTTCTAGAGAGTTGTGGCGCCAAAACCATGGCCATCGTCTTCCTTCACTTTGTATTATTTCATGTACTTTCCTAGCCCAAGTGTTTGGCCTCTCGCCATTGGATTGAAATTTTGACAATCGGCCCCTCTACTTGGCTCGATGTAAAGTAGCCCTGACTCTTTACCAACGACGGAGAGAATTTTGGCGACCAAGTTTTTTGGTATAGAAGAAGCACCCGACGTTTACTAGTAAATCCAACCAGTTATTTGCCAATTGCAAAAGCGCTTTGATGTCTAGGTTGTACAACAACCTAGATTGATGAGAATATCGGCAAAGCACACAAACAAAAACAAATGTCAATTGTGAACCATATATATAGATGTGAACCATAATAGATGTCAATTGTGAACCATGTATATGGGCACATATTTTACTCTATAGGATATTAAAGATGTGATAAAGTTTAGCAAGACTTACACCTTTGAACTAAAGATTCTTCAACTAACATTTTTCATTTGGAGGTCATTTCAATATCTAAACCTTATCATGTCCGAATACGGCACTATACATGTAGAATATTGTGGCCACTAGTGACACCTTTTGACGTTTAAGGTTTAAGATGTACCTTACATTTTTCTTAGTATTATCCTATTTCAAAATTGAAAAAATAGAAAAGCACCTTGTGGTATACAATTACAACTTGTCATAACATCTAATAGTTTTCAAAAAACATGCACCATTATGTGATAAAATTAATTTATTTCCAATCTTCAGTTTCTACTACAGATCACATTTTGTTAAAGTTCAACAAAAGACAAGGTATAAACAAAAATACAATAAGAGGTGATTTCATATAGTGCACAATCTATTATGGATGCTAGGTCCTAATATGTATTCTATGATATCCTGATTATTCTTCCACTATTTCATTCTAAGACAAACCTCAACTACTAAATGTTATGACCATGATAATTGTATTACCTAAGGACATTAAGTTTACACATATACTATATAATAAGGAAGATATTATTTCCATATAGGACCTATAGTAGCTTCTTATAAATGACATGTGTATACCTCCTTAACTACCATGTACTTGATTAAGTATCAAAATATTAATATAATGGCGGCAAGAGATTGGAAGATGATGTGAGTACAAGAATGCAATACTCTACTAACAATGATAGGATTCTACAAGGATCCACTTAACGAGTAATTAAATAAGAAACCATAACTTAAGTCAATTTTCAATCAAAAAGCAGATTTGAGCTTCTCACTCAAATTCCAAGTGTAGATTTTTTGGATCTGTACAAATGGTTATTACAAGCATGTTGTATGGCTTAACTCCTGAAAGACCCAATGCTTGTTCCAAGGACAAAAGTTTTCACTTTAATTGCACATATCTTTCAATCCATATGGTCAAAATTCACAAATCTTACCACTTCATCCCACATAAGTTTAGAAGAGGATCTCATGCTTAAATTCTCAAAGTGTCCAACTGTCCATGCGGGGGACAAATTTGTTCACTTGGCTGCAATTATCTTCCAATTCGTACAGTCAAAACTCACTTTTTTTTACCACATTATCTCATATAAGTATAGAAGAAGATCCTACTGTTACATTATCAAAAAGTTCATCTTGGCACTTTTTAATCAATAGGGTAGAGATTCCTCTAAGATACCTTGGTTCTTTAACCCTAAAGGACCAAGGCAATTTTTCCTCAAAAACACTCCAAAACTGCCATTTTGAGCGCATTCGACACAAAATGATACAAAATCATTTTTTTGAAAATTTAACCGTAGGATCTTGTACTAGACTTGTATGAGACTGTGTGATAAAATTTTTGGTAAGTTTGACCGCACGGATTGAAAGATATTAGCCTTTGAAGTGCGACATAATCTCTTTTTCAGGTCATACTATACACCTTCAACAAACTTCGACCATCTATGGCAACTTTTTGCACTACGGGCCGCGATTTTATTGTCTTAACTTGAAAAGGATCATGTTAGGCACATGTGCACCAAATTTTAGAAGTAGAAGGGGTGTAGAAGATGTCCTAAAAAATTCTGCAATGCACCTATGTGCCGAGAATCAACAATACACTTTATATTTTGCATATATCATATCCTTCTCAAATATTTGAAATTCACAAATCCGTACGATAGATGCAAAGATCTCAATTTCCTTTCCAAGAGGACATTTTTAGTCTTTTAAATGGACAAAAACTCGAATTTCTATTGAATTTAGAAGTTATTAAAGTTTGGTGACAGTATTTGTGATATGTCACACTAAACTGCTGCACTATTTGTATATGTAAGTGAAAATAAATTGTAACTTTTGAACCGTAAGTCGGAATTCTACGAAATTTGTGTCTACACAAAGCTAATCAAAAGTTGGCCATTCATTAAAAAATCTCAGAAAATAATGCCTAGAATTGAGAACGTGGTACCTTACCCAAACTCAAAACGTCTCCCGAGGGGACATCGGTCTTTTAGGGGTTTACCTTGGCAGTTTCAAATCAACAGAGTAGAGATTCCATAAAATGCTGCGGTCATTTACAAGTTAACCCTTCAATGTCAGAAGGTGTCACTGGCGGCCACAATATTCTACATGTATAATGTTATATTTGAACATGATAAGGTCTAGATATTGAAATGACCCCAAATGAAAGATGATAGGTAAAGAATCCTCAATCCAAAGGGGTGAGTCTTGCTAAACTTTAATATATTTTCTGTATTCTACAGAGTAAAATACTTATGGTTCCCGACAGACGTTCAAGGGGTTAAATTAAGCGGAATATCCGGTAGCGTCCTCCACCTTATCTTCCTCCCCACGCACAACCCTCCATGCACGGCGCAGTAAATTCAGTATCTCAAGCAAGGAGAACCAGTAATTTTGGCGGCACAGTAAACCCATGTACACTCATCAATGCAAACCCATTAATCAACTCCCAGTTCCAGACATGACTGAAGAATGGCTGGTTCGCAGGTCAAGTTCATCAATCAAGATCTAGCTCCCCAGAATCTAAATGCTCATTCAAGGACCCTGACCGGGAACAAAATCCATCCACTATGCTGAAGAAAGAAGTCTTTTCTTGCATGAAAATCTGTACGATTTAAATTTTTTTAAAATTCACTGAGACACTAAATTGATACTAAAGCGAAATTATTAATTTCAAATATAGAAATGAGTTATTTACAAGAATACACAAACCCTTGATGACTATTATCTAAATGCATCTGTGAGAGTTCAAATCCAAATTATACATGATGAATTTTTCTTTACTTACATTAACTATTTCGAAAAAAGTCATCAATCGTGACACATAGGTAAACTTCCTCCTGTATACATTATTGCTCCAAAGAGTATTTTATGCTAATTAAAAAGAACGATGCATCCAAAACAATTTTCTTTTCAATATTGCCACACCTGTTTTGACAAGCTATATTTTACCAAAACCCTCAGTAATTAAGAAACAAATTTCCATCAAATAATTATTCATAATAACTATGAACTTATACACTTTCCTTCAGATAGCAATTCACCTAAGCCACATGATAATAAATTTATGAAAAACAATGCATACAAGAATATGAGACCTTCGGCAAATGGATCGCAATGAAAACCTCAATAATAGAATCATAGACTTTCAAGATTTATGATTATTCCAAAACATCAAAGTTTATTCCTATTCCAACACTTCCTCACAAATCATGACTCAAAATGTCTTAATCGTTAACGAATTCTCAACGTAAGCTGAAAATGTGAAACTTGAATACCGTTATGAGATGAGAAAGAAAACAAGCAAAAAAAATCTACTCACACAAAGAAGGATTCAGAAATCTAAACACTACAATACTCATCTGCACATCTCCTTCAGAAAATTTCATTTTCCAAATATCGCTGATGTCTTCCATTACTTAAATTTCTCTTTCCTTCTGAACTGGAACAGACCTTCCGGACGTTCCTGCCAACAACCTGGTCGCAGCCAGCAAATGTAAAACAAAGCTTGGAAAACGGGCAAAGAATAACCGCCGCTCATCAGGAATGAAAACCACCGTAAGTTTGTAACTTGAGCTGCAAGTACGACAGTGAAACAAGCATGATAACAACAGCAAAAGCGGACATCAGCAAAGACAAGAACACGAACGAAAGCATTGTGAGAGAAGAAACAAGTTCATCCACAAAACAACGAGAACACGAGTCGCCCTTCACAGCTCGGACCGCAACTGCAACTGTAACTTTGGGAGCCCGAAAGCAGCGAGGGCACGGATCACGGAGCCCGGCCTCCCGGATAGCGGGCCGGGCCACCGATTCGCCCCGATCGCATCGGCGGACGCGCCCGCTACAAAGAAAGCCCGGCCCACCAGAAGAGTGCCGCACTCTGCTCCGAAGCCCGAACTATTCCACCCCGACTCCGCCTCACGCCATCCTCACAGCACCGACTTCGCCCGGACAAGTGCTGCGAGCTTCCGAGGCGCACCCGCCAATCATTCCATCTTCCCTCGCTCGCTCGCAGATCGACCTGCTCCGATCGCCGTGATTATTCCGCCCCGGCTGTATTTTACTGCGGGTCGGGGGCCAGTGCGGGTGTACGCCACCCAAGTGTGGAGGGGGGTGGCCCCACCGGGTGCAGGGGACCCGCCTCACGCGTTGGCTCCTTTGTAAACCTGGGCCTCGCAGCCTGCATCGGAATTCTACACGGTAATGGACCACCTGTAGAAGCAGAGTGGTTCAATAGTTCGGCTTTCTAGGCTGGTTCTCAGGCTTCGAGTGGAGTGGGGCAGGGTTGATTCAGTTTGAGGCGGATTGGAGGGGGAGCGTTCCGGAGGATGGCCGCAGGTAGGTATGCGTGTGTGTCCGCCATGTTGCGTGTATGTTTGGTGCGGGTTACCTGTGGATCCAACCAATTCGCGTGAGGGGGATGACGGCATGGTGGTGGTGTGGATGATGCGTCGCAGCGGTTGGCGTGTGTTAGCAGGTGTGGTCGAGAGTGGGGGAAAGGGGCATGGTGATGAGGAGGCGGGAAGGGGAAGAGGTAGGTTTTTGCGTGTGGAGGTGGTGGTGGGGAGGGATTTAGGGTGTGGGATCGAGGGAATTGCGTCCCGGGGCGACGGGATTGTGGCGATGGTGAGGATTGCGGGCGAGGGAGGGAGTAAGGTCGTTTCGGTTGGTTTGGGTGTGGTGAGAGCGCTGTGCTGGTCGCGGACGCGTGAATGGGAGGCGTGTGCATGGCGCCTCGCCAAGATGCGGATTCGGTTGGTCGATTTTCTGGTTTGGTTTTTGGTGAGGGGCGGGGCGTGTGAGGGAGGGGAGGAGAGAGAGGTCGGCGTGTGGTTTGGGTTCGGCGATGGGAGCTGGGGCGTCGTGTTGGTTGAGAATTGTGTGGTTTGCGTTGCGTGCGTTTTGGTTCTGTGGATGCGTGTGCGGGGTCTTCTTGCGATGTGGAGTGCAATGAGGAGCAATACGGAATTCGCGTGGAGGTTTGAAAAGTGGAGCTCGTGGCAGGAAAGAGTGGTCGATGCTTGAAAGTTACGGGTCGTGGCGAAAAAGGTGGACGATGCTTTTCCGAGGAGCCGGTGTTTTAGGTGTCGTCGCGTGGCACGTGCATGCTCGGTGTATGTGTGGGAGGGAGTTGGGTGTTATTCGGGCGATTTGGTGTGAGTATTGTTTCATGGTTTTGAATTCCGTCTCGTGGGGCGTGCAGGGTGAAGAGATTTCCATTCACAATTGACACGTGAAGTGGTGAGCCGTCTCTTGCGAGGGTCGGTTGTGAAGCGAAGAGCGTGGTGCGAGCGGAGAGGGCGATCTGATGGCAATCATGGGCATCGCAGGTGTCTGAGGAGGCAATGGGCTGACAGAAGTGGTCAGTCTTTGCCAGGTGCTTGATCTGAACCGGGCCTCAGTCATGCGGCCCTGTTTGCGTCGGGCGATCGCGTGCCGGGATCGGGGTCTGTGTTTTACATGTTGTGGAACTAGGTCGAGGGAGTGGGAGGTTGTACAGTGATGCCCTGTCTGTGCACCACGGTAGATAGTATTAGCACCGGGTCCTGCGTTCCTGGTTTGGAATGACTCGGGCACCGATGCAAGTGGATGTGGACAGAGTCTGCGGAATGATTCGATGTCTATTCGGACGATTCATTCGGGCGTCTGGGACTAAAGTTCCTAAGATCCCTGGTGGGGGTTGTCGTCGTAGTTGGAGGTGTAGGGGGCAGTCATGTGCTATGCCGGTATCGGCCTGGTACTGATGGTGTGCTCGTGTGAGGGCTGTGGGTGCAGGAACGTGGTGTGGGCATGCGCATAGAAGGGGCAGCAACTTCTGGAAAGCAAGGCATAGAGTGGGATGAGGAACGATGCCGACTATCATGTGCGTAGTCCCCGTGGGGGCAAGTTCAGCTCGTTTCCTGCATCAATTCGCACTATATCGAACTACCTGCGCAGCGTGTCCGCGAATGCGGGCAGTATCGCGGCATCGACGGTGCGGCAGGCTGCGGTATCAGCGGCTTCGAGCGGATCGTTGAACCATGAAGATGATCGGCAGCGGGAGCAGGTGATGATCAGGATATGTGACAATTTGTGCGGACATGAGGAGTGGGGTGGGGGTGGTTGCGGATGGATGGATGGCATAAGTGAGGTGTCCCGTGTTTGTTGGCAGCATGCTGTGAGTGTGATGGCAGCATGTGGGCGGGGAAAGGGGGGTCGGGGGTGTTGGAGATGACGGTGGGAGTCGAGGGTCGTGGATCGGATTGCTTTGTTCTGATGATCCGGAGTTGTGGGTTGATCAGGTCCAATGGTCGACGTTCGACAAGCTAGAGCTGGGGTCAGGCGAGATTCGGCGGGTGCTGTTGTTGACGTATCCGAATGGGTTCCAAGTATGGGACGTCCAAGACGCGAGTAACGTGCATGAATTGGTGTCACGTCGCGATGGACCCGTGGCATTCCTGCGGCTTCAGCCGCGAGCGTCACCTGAGGAGGCAGTGGATGGAGCGAAGGATTTCAGGGAAGCCCATCCTCTGCTGTTGGTTGTGACCTCGGATCCAGCAGGGTCGGGGGGTCCGGGCGGCGCGGGATTTCCGGGTGGGTATGGCAGCGGCGGCGGGGGCAACGGCCTGAGCGCAGGAGTGGGCCACTTCGTCCCGACGACCGTCCGGTTTTACTCGCTCCGCAGTCATGCTTACGTGCACACTCTGAGATTCCGGACGGGAGTTCATGCCGTGCGTTGTAGCTCTCGCGTGGTTGCCGTGGCTCTGGCCACTCAGGTAATGAGGCAGACAGGCGTTCGATCCGACAGGGCGTCGTTTCGTGTGCGGGACGGTGTGGTTGGCATGTACTGTCGAGCAGTCGTGGAGGCGGTGCAGCTCAAGTAGGGTTGGAACTGTCATGTTGGAGCACGGAGTTTGGGTCGGAGGATAGTTGGCGGTTTTTTAGGTCGTCGGGGTGTGCTTTGTGATGTGAGAGGTGTAGTCGTTGGAGAGGGGCGTTTCGTGTAGGGATGGATGTGTGATGGCTGGCATTTTACGTGGGTGATGAAGGCAGCTGTGAGCTGAGGCGCGGTATCCTGGTTGTCTTGCAGATATATTGTTTCGATGCAGGGACCTTGCAGAACATGTACAGTGTGCTAACTTATCCATCCCCGGTAACGGCCCCGGGGTCGGGTCACTACGGATATGGTGCGATGGCACTCGGACCGCGGTGGCTAGCATACGCGGGCAACCAGGCCCTTGTGGCGACGACCGGGCGTGTGTCACCGCAGCAGCTGAGTCCGTCTCCAGGGGCGAGCCCTTCGACTTCGCCAGCGAACGGCAACTTGGTGGCCCATTATGCGATGGAGTCCGGGAAACAGCTGGTGGCAGGAGTGGTGACGTTGGGCGATATGGGGTATAAGAAGTTCACTCGGTACTGCTCAGACCTGAATGCGGATGGTGGCAATGCGTCGCCGATCGGGGTGGGCAGTCCGAGTTGGAAGAACGGGACGAACGGGCACAGCCCTTGGCAAGGAAGCCCTGGTCCGGAACCAGAGTTTGCTGGCACTGTGAGTTTCGTCGATCCTGGGATCCTGATGCGAGACTGTGGTCTGCCCGGAACGTTGTGGGTGGATGCTTCCATCATGCTGGGATGAACAGCAGTGGCTGTCAGTGTCTTGATGGGTCACATGCAATGTCCTTGGCGGTGTGCAACTGACGTCTTTGTTGTCGGTTTTACTTGTTCGGTGGATGCTAGTCCAGAGGATGCAAGTTAGTGCAGGTGTCACTCGTTAGGTGAGCGTATGTATGTTTTGCTGAGTTGATGGAAAGAGAGTCTGAAGAGGTGGATCGTGGGTTGATTGGTATCAGGTGATCATCCGCGATATCGTGAGCAAGAATGTGGTGGCACAGTTCAGGGCACACTCGAGCCCATTGTCGGCGCTGGCTTTCGATCCGAGCGGAACGCTGCTGGTGAGCGCGTCCGTTTACGGTCACAACCTGAATGTGTTCCGGCTGACACCAGCATGTTCGAGCGGTGGCGGTAACGGGACGGGCGGGGATACGAGCACGACGTTTGCGCACCTGTACAAACTGTCCCGTGGGGTGACGAATGCGGTGAGTGTCGTGGGCGTTGTGGTGGGGTGTTGTTTGGGCAGCTCAGTATTGGGTGGGATCTAATTGGTAGATGGATTGGTGGGGTTGTGACAGGTGATCCAGGACATCAGTTTCAGCGCCGACAGCCACTGGATCTCGGTGAGCTCGTCGAGGGGAACGAACCACCTGTTCGCGATATCTCCGTTCGGAGGAGTGGTGGGGCCGCACACGCACGGCACAGTGCCGATCGACGGGTTGATCGGGCCGACGATAAGCCCGGCGCCAGTGTTCCCGTGGTGGTCGAGCACGGGGCCTCTGAGCCTGGGGCAGCAAGCGGCATATTCCCCTCCTCCGGCGATAACCCTGAATGTAGTGAGCAGGATAAAGAATGGGAATGGCGGATGGCGCGGCACGGTGACGAGCGCTGCAGTGACGGCGGCGGGGAGAGCGAACGTGCTGGCGGGTGCAGTGGCCGCTATATTCCACGACGGTGGCGGGACAGGCGCGGAGTCGGATGGAGGCGTGGGGACGTTGAAGGACCAACTGTGGATCTTGTGCCCGACGGGGCATCTGCTTCGGTACGTGCTGCGGCCTTCGGTGGGAGGCGAGGGTGGTTACACGAACGGGTTGCCACAGATGGCGGGAGTAGGGATGCCAGGGAGCCCCGGCGTAGGACAAGAGTTGAAGGTGGCGGTGGAAGCGGTGGAGAGGTGGGACATCGCCCGGCGACCAAACTGGGTGGAGCGAGAGGAGAGACTGGAGGGCGAAGGTGCACAGCAGGAAGAAGGCGGGGTGGTGGGCGGTTCGGGAAGCACGGGTAGCTCTGGAGGCGCGGGGGCGAAGGAAGGTACGACGACGGAGGAGATGCAGCGGTGGTTCATGTCGAATGCGGAAGTGCAGATGCACCAGGCGAGGCCGGTGCCGATCTGGGCAAAGTCGAAGGTATGTGTGTGTTTGCACGTGTGGTGTCCGAAGGACAAGCGAGTCGTGTTGGCAACAGTTTCGATTTGTAGGCTATGCAGTCTGAGGATAGGTAGAAGGCAGGTACATGAGTCCGGCATCCTACATACGGGAAGCATGTAATATGAGCCCCTCGGCAGGCATCTCCGAGAGTGTTGTTGTTTGGGGGTGTCGGGTTGGACACGCTGGTACGGTCCTTTGACGTAAGCTCGGATGGGAGATGCTGAATGGAACGGTACTCGTTTGCAGATACAGTTCCATGTGATGGTCCCCGTGACAGCGAAGGAGGGCGAGGTTGGCGACGACCTGGATGAAGAAGGGGTTGGAGAAATCGAGATAGAGAGGATTTGTACGCGCATTGTGGAAGTGCGAAGGAAGGATCTGGTTCCTGTGATCGAAAGGCTGCAGAAGTTCACGAAGGTGCAGGGTGCTCGGTGAGATGATTTTTGGCCCACCCGCTTGTGCAAGTCATGACCCTGGTGCATCGAAGGATACATAGTCGCTGCGCAGATGGACTTTTGTGTGGGGACTAAATTTGGCGCGTTTGAAGTGTGGGATACGGCCATGGGTGGATGATTTGTGGATGAGCGCAGACACCCGTGTGGGGTGTGGATCCGTGATCGGATTTGGTGGGCTTACTTTCGAGTGGTGGTTGTGCAGGGATATGATGGTATCGGATGCTTTGCCTGCAGCATCGAATGACCACGATCAGCTTCTCGGAGACGAGGGTCTACAAGACGGGCTCGTAGAGCGAGGGCTGGGGCCGGTGCCGATCCGACGGAGCGGCAGCTGCAGCAGCCTCGGTTCAGAAGGTGGTCCATTTGGTGGCAGCGGAGGCGGGATGAATGGGTATCATCATGGTTACCAAGGTTTGTCCTGCTGGAGTAGCACATTGCCTGGGAACGTAGTACAGTGGGCGAGTTTTGAGTCCACGGGGGTCGGTGACTGCGTTTTGGTTGCGGGGTGTGGGTTTTTTCGCGAGGATGGGTTCCGAGTGGGTGTTGTCTTGTGCTCGATCTGTTGACAGAGGAATGTGAGGCGCTCGCCTAGAACCTCGGCCTATTTGCGGTGAGGAAGTGGTTTGTGGAGTACCAGCTGTACGGATACGATCAGGCAATCCGTTTTGAGAGGACCCCGGCCTTGTGTAGTAGGCAGAGTCGAGGCTGGGAATCTGAAACCTCGCTGCACAAGGCCGGGGTCCTCTCAGAACGACAATTTAGGTTTCAGATTCTCTCAAACCGCGCTGCAGTTTAGGTTTCACAAATTAGGTCATCCGATCGGTCTCGGCATCAGGCTTTTGACTGGCGGATATAGTAAGCATGGTGTACAAGTCGGATTTATTCGTCTTGGCGGGGTGGAGCAGTGGAACCTAGCATGGTCAACTTCTTTTTGTCTCCATTGCAATCGGGTGTAGAGTGAGATTTCTCTGTGCTTCAATGGAAATTCTGTGCGGTGATGTTGGTCATTTTGGAATCTGTGAGCGCTGTTATTTGAACTGAGAGGGTGGTTGGGTGGTGCAGATTTGGCGAGGGCAGGCGGAAGCGACACCCCGCCTTCATCGTTCGGGTCGCCTCCATTTTTTCACCAAGCCCAGCAAGGGCTAGAGAGGGGCAGATCTGAGGTGTACCAGGGCAGGCTCGCTCCGGAGGGATTATCTGGAGATTCAGGTGCGGGTGTGGCAGGGTCTCCCATCAATATTCCGAGGCTGGATCAGAGGGACATGGGAATGTTGACAGGCTTCATGAAGCCGGGTGTGGGTGCCGGGTATCCTGGTTCGGGCCGAGGTGGAGATGTGAGAGAAAGTCCCGAGGTGGATGGCGGTGTTGGTGTGGGATCCTTGTGGCCCGTGGATGGTGAAGTGGGTGAGGCGGGCGTGCAGCTGGGATTCATGCCAACGATGAGCGACCCCGTGGGTGAGACGAGCAGGGAAGTGGAGAAGCTGATTTTGGAAGAGAATGTCGGTATGCAGCACATACATTTCGGGTCGGCGGGAGGCGGGCAGGTGGTGGCGAACGGGTCCCCGAGCCTTGGGATGCAGGCTGGTCCCGAGTCGCCAACGACGGTGTCCGTTCTGAACCCCCAGAGCTTCGAGGCTGCGTTCATCATGGACCACTACCCAAACGATGGAGGTGGCGTGGTGATGAGTGACAGCCCGTCGGGAAGAAGTCCTGCGAATGGAGAGGTTGCCGAAGACGGCGAGAGCGAGGACACAGAGCTGGGACACAGCAAGAGCGACGAGAACGAGAACGGAGAGGGAGGAGACGACGTGTGGGGGGGCTCGATGTTTCCATTTTGTGAAGAAGGTGAGTGAGCAGGTCCGGACAAGACGTCGTTTTTAGTGTGTGCTGAGTGTGAAGGGGAGAGCGTCGTTTGAGGTGTGGTGAGGTTTGGGTGTGAAGGGAGAATGTAGTGTTGGATGTGGAAGTTAAGGGGCTGGGTTGGGCATGTGGATGATCCCCGAGTGCTGATGAGAGGTGGGGTGGTTTTGGAACAGATTGCTAGGCTGGTGGGGGGAATTGTGCGTCCATCCTGGGCCTGTTTACCATGGGGTCAGGCAGGATGGCGGAGTTAGGATCTGGGTGGTGGCAGGTCCTGGGCGAGGGTGGGTTGGTTGGTTACTTGATTTGGACTTTGCAGGCTGTATGCCTTTTTTGAGGCCAAAACGCTGTTGGGTCGGGACAGAGAGGAAGGGTACTTAGGTGTGCTCAACCCGACAGCATGAGGCGCCCCTATTTCAAGGTTGCCGAGGATGCGTAGCGTATATGGAAATTGATCCAGCCGGAGTGTTGATCCCTAGTGCTGTTGTGCACGCACGGGTGGGTCCAGCAACAATCGGCGTTGGGAGGGTGAAGATGAGGTGTGGTAGGAGTATGAGTTGCAGCATTTTGAGGCGCGCAATGGCGATATTATTGGAAGGTTAATGTAGTCTATTGGGTGTAAAATAAGAGCCAGCCAGCCCCCTACCTTGGTGAGAGAATGATGTAGAAAAGAAGTGGGAAGAAAGAAAGCCCGATAGGAAGGTAAGCGAGGTGATTGAACGTGGAATAAGGTGGATGGGAGAGGCTGACGCGGTGGATGACGAGATTGTTAATGGTTTTTGGAAAGAGAAAAGCCAAAAAAATTCTGAAAATGTACGAGTTAGAAAAAAGAGGAAGTAGAGGAGCCGTGGAGGCTGTGTCAAGGGACGATGAGGTCTTTGATTTCAATCTTGTAAATACTCTCTGTATAGAATTCACTTCATTTGTGCAGTGCGTCTTGGTTTCTCTGTCACTTTTTGAATACTGTATGTAGTTGTTTGGTTTCTGTACTGTTTTAGTGTTGGATTTTCGAGACTGAGACGTTGATTGTGTACTTGTCTCATGTTTGAATATGTTCGTGTTGTTAGGTTCAGACAAGTTTCTAACCCTTTGACCCTTAACTCTTTAGTGCCCATGAGACATCAAATGGGACTCTGGAGTGGTTAAGACTTATTTGCATGAAATCCATGAAGAATTACATTGTTGAATGTGAATTCAGATTTGTGCACACATTACATGAACACTGCAAAAATTTGATCATGATTTGGAGTTGTAGTTCTCATGGAAAAGCTAGGAATAGGACACAAAATACATCAAATGCACTAAAATACAATGAATACCATGCTGCATACTATGTTGTATTTCTTACACATGCAAAATGATTTTGGTATGAAATTTTGATTGAATTTTGTCTTGAAGAGATTCTTCATTGTCTTGTGATTGTCAATCTCTCTCATCCCATACAAAACTTCTGTTGTAGTTGGTATAAGTTTGTAACATTTTTGTATACAATCAAGTAGACAAAAGTTGTAAAATCATCAATAATCATGTATAAATGTTTTCTTTGTCAATGTGAAGCTGTCAACCTAGTGCACATATGAACTTTTATTCAAAGTACAAAAATTCTTGCAAGAATCTATTGATGGATAAAGTAGTATACCCTCCAAAATCCACAATTTTCATTCCCAGTATACCATAACTTTAAAGACTATAATTTATTCCTTCAACTGTTGGATGTTGTGCAAACTTTCCCCATAGTTTGAATCATGGTTTGAGTTCAATTTTGTAAGGTTGGATATCATAATTAGGCATTCTATTTCCATCAGAGATAGTTCTAAGAAAGAAATCAACACATATCTTGGTTTTGCAGAAACATGACATGGGCGGTACAAGGTTAAGTGCCCTGACGCTTGGTGACTGATATCAGTCACCAAGTCAAATACTTCTCATCCTCAACCATATTTGAACTCGGACAACATGATCTGTAATCAAACACTCCTCATCTACTACTTCTTTAACTAAACAACACAATCATGTTGAATTACATGGAGTCCAAGCAACACAATAAGTTGTGCTTGTCAAGATGATTTAAGGTGAGGCAATGCCTCAATTATATACACAATGTTTGGTGTGATGAAAATAGATGACTGGAACTAATAACTATTGCTGCAGTAAGTCTAACCTATCCTACAGTATGAACAGTGAACACACTAGTTCAATTTGTTGCAAGTTTGTTGTAGGGCAATGGCTTGGTCAGAAAGTTAGCTTCTTGGTAAGATGTAGATATAAGGTAGACATGTACAGTTCCATCTTGAGACACTTCTTTGATGATATGTTGTTGAATCCCAATGTGCTTCGTTCGGGAATGCATAAGTGAGTTGTGCTCAAGTTTAATACATGATTCATTGTCACTTTATAGGTGTGTAGCGTCATTTGTTTCCATTTTCAATTCCTCAATTAGTCTTTCAAAATAGATAATGTCCTTGGTTGCGTCTATAAGGACATAGTATTCCGCTTTAGTAGTTGATATTAATGAGACGGTTGGTTGAAGTTTGCTATTCCAAAAAATACATGCACTTCCTAATTTGTGCAATATTCATGAAATTGATTGTTGTGAATCCAAGTCTTGTCCCCAATCAGCATCAGCATATGTATGGAGGTCTTTAGAGTTTGCGGAAGGCATAAAAATTCCAAAATCCATTGTGGCTTTTAAATATCTAAGAATTTTCTTGACAACGTAGAAATGAGCTTGTTTTGGTTTTCCATGGAACGTTTGACGCAACTGACAGCATATCATATGTCTGGTCTTGTATTTGTTAGATATATCAAATTACAGACATGTAATTGATACATCAAAGAATTGACATTTCTTGTGTTCATAACTTTCTGTATGTGAATGTTTGGATCCGTGGAAAGCCTGCAAGAGTTGAAATTGTGTAGATCAAATTTTGTGAGCAATTTTTTGATGCAGTTCTTTTGTGTGTGGAAAAAAATGTCGTCTTTCCATCTTACAATTTGGGCTCCCAAGTATATGTCAGCCTCACCTAAATCTGTCATTTTGAACTCACCTTGGAGTGTTGTTTTCAGGCATTCAATTTCTACCAAGTTGTCTCCAGATAATAGCAAGTCATCAACACATAACAAGATGATGATATGGTTGCCGCCATTTGTTGAATAATACAAGCCGGGGTCATTCTTGCTTCAAGTTAAATTGTGTGAGATGAGCCAAGAGTCAATCCTCTTACACCATGCTTTGGGTCCTTGCTTAAGTCCATATAGTGCCTTCTTGATTGTGCACATCTTGGTGAAATATTTTGTTCAAGCAAATCCATCATAAATTTCCATAATTGCCTCATTTAATTTTCATTTAGAAAGGCATTGATCACGTCCATATGATGCAATGGCCATTGAATTTTGCTGGTATTGCTAATATTGTGCAAATTGTTGACCACCGCACGACATTTGCAAAGATATCTTGATAGTCTGCTCTTCTCTGTTGAAACTTATGTGCCACTACTCTTGTTTTGAATTTATTTGCATTTCCATTACGCTTGATGTTGAAAGTCCATTTTGTTGTAATTGGTGTTTTTCTTGAAGGGCAGTTGATAATTTATCATGTATGATTTTTCTATGTAATTTTTTTTTTACACTGAATTGCTTCTCTCCATTCTTGATATTTGCAACACCTTCATATTTTAGAGGTTATGGATAGAAGTACACTATGGCCTATACAAATTTGGCAAAATTTGTTGTATATTTAGTATATCTCTTTAACAATCCTTTGTAAAATCTTTGATGAACGTCGCCCTCTATGGAGAAAATCTAACAAAATTGTGGCTGTGGGAATGTTAAGTAAGCCCAAAACATCTTGGATTTGGTGTTGATCACTTGGATATGGTGCTAATCTCTTGGATTTGGTGGTCACTAGACATGTAGACACTTTTCATTAGCCATGCGCATTTTTGCCGGATATATTTGCATACTACAAACAATACATATTATACTACACAGTATCAGGAGTATATACAATGGGCAATGGCATGAAAATTAGAGTTTCATGAATTTGAAGGTGAAAAATGAAGATTTTTTGAACACCCTAATGGCCCACCTAATTTTTTTTATGGTTTGAAAAGGTGCAATTTTTTTGGGGCAAAAACCACCATTTTCCCCAATTTTTATTCAATCTACAAAATGACATGTTTTCTTTCATTACAAGAGAATTGGAGTTGCAAATCTAAAATTATCAATTAGATTGTCCATCAACATTACTTTATCAATGTTAACCCAAAATTATCATCGAACTATGTAGCCTAAATCAATTGGAAAAAACATGTTTATATGAAGTTTGAATTCGTGACAAATATATTGGGGTATAAAAATTCTAGTGTTCAAGCCCGTGAGCGGCGTTTCAAAATTTTTGCGCAAATGGACTGGTATGGAAGTCTAGAATGACATTTTAGAGGTATAAACTCAAAATCAAATTTACATTGCATTTGCAAAGTAGAAGAATGGTCGTGACTCCAAGAAATGTCTTTTGCGACAATTTTTTTATACTAGCATAATTGACTATCACCCTTATTCAGATAGCTCCAACGCAACGGCCCAAAAGTCTCTCAACATCATTGAGGGTCTTCTCTTCCTAGTTGGGTTCCTGCAAGGTAGGTTAGTACCCAACTCTATCACTTGTTCACCCTAGTCTTGATCTCCAACCCGACTTTGCTCACGGCCTTGGTTTGGCCCTACTCCTACTCGAGGATTCTCTTTGGATTGTATCCAAGGATAGCTTGGAAGTCTTCCAATGGCGGGCCTTTCATGGACGTAAGCCTCCTCCTTAGTTGTTGCACCCTCCCCTAGTATCGTGGGCGTGAAGATCGAGGCCTAATGTGGCGTTGTGCCTTCAGAAAGGAGCGGTTCTTGAGCTCATGCCACGTCACTACCAATAGTGTGGTTGTGGTTGTTAGCAGAACTTTTGGAAACGTTAGTTGGCACATTTTTGCCTCTGATATTAGGTGGAGTCATTGCAGTGTGTACATGAATGATCTTTTGGAAGCGGTAAAGATCATTGGTTGAATCTCTATATCCAACACCTAAGACACACTTGAGATTGAACTTGTTATGAATTCAACAATGAGAATTTGAAAAGATAACATTGTGCCTGAAATTAGCGATAGAACCAATCGATATAAGATTCTTCTCCATACTCAATACGCAACAAACATTAGTAAACTTAATGTTTGTTACGTTTGTGCACTAAGTAGAAGATTTGGATCCTTTCACACAATGGAATTCATCCCTCCTAGTCTTATCATCACTGCTTGATGTGCTAGGTTGGTTATCTAAATTTTGCAGACTAGCTGCTACGTGGTAGGATGCGCTACTATCAAGATACCAAGGACCATTTCCATAATGATAGTTTGGATCATAGTAAAAGTAGACAGCAAGATGGGCGTCAAATAGTCCAACCGAGTGAACATGTGTAGGTGTTGAAGGTGGTTGTCGATGGAGCTGGTAGTCACACGCTATGTGACTTGGGCGGTAGCAATTATTGCAAACCACCGTGGGCCGTGGATGACCATACGGCCCCTTACGGTCTGGATAAAATCTTGCTCCAAAGCCACATCCTTCGGACCAACGCCCTTAGTCTTGTCCTCCTCTATTTGGTTGTGTCTGTGTCAGGCTTACCAAGGCTTGTTATTAGAATGTTGTTGAAAGGGCTTCTTCTCTCAGAAGGTGATTGCAATTCTCCTAGAAATAGTATTTGGACACCAAATTTGCACTGAGCTTCTCGAGTGTCATAGTTGGGTCGAAGTGAGTTAATGTTTGGATGGGGTTCAAGACAATCTGGTTGACATTTTTGTCCGCGAGCTTCTCTTGTGCCCATCTTGATAAGGCGGTTGCAAAACTTGCGTACTTTCTTTCGGTAGTCCTCTACAAATCCTCCTTCTGGCGTCTACAAGGTTTGGAGTTGTCCAATAAGTGTAAGAATATGAGATTGGTTGTTAGATTGGAGGTGTTTGCGAAGTGCTCTCCGCGTGTGTGAATGATCTATGAATTTTGCAACCACATCAACGAGATCATTAGCTACGGACAATAAGGTAAACTTGCAGCATTGGCCTTCTTTTTTTAAGCTGTGTTTCTCTAAGTTGCTCTTCATCTATTGCCAGTGGAATGTTTGTAGGCAATTGCTCCTCTTCTATTAGTGCCCATTGACCTTCTGTTCTAAGTATTGACCTCATTTTGAAGCTCCATAAATAGTAATTGGACAAACCATTTAGCTTGTCTTCTTCTCTGAATGTTGTCCATCATGGTTCTCTCTTCTAACACGTATATGTCACCTCTTCGTTTGTGATTGTCTGGCTTCCTCACGTCCCTTTGTCTATAAACTCACTATGATAGGAGCAAAGCTTTACTATTGTCTACTATGCTACGTGACCAGAATATAGTTCACTATGTGATCCCATGCTTGGTGAGCAAAACGCTCTGATACCATGTTGAATTACATGGAGTCCAAGCGACAAAGCAAGCTATCCGTGTCAAAATGATTTAACGTATGGCAATGCTTTAATTATATACACATTGTTTAGTGTGACAAAAGTAAATGAATGGAACTAACTAAAGCTATAGTATGAATAGTGAAAGCATGTATAGATGGCTCCAGGGTTGTTCTGACGTCCGTCCGTCTGGTAGTATCCGTCCGTCCAACAGTCTGTTTGATAAAGGCTATTGTCCATCCAATAAGGGTCAATGTTTGTTTGACCACGACAATAGGTAAACCAATTTATTATTTATCCACTGCCATGAAGGCAACTACGTGGCTGACACGTAGACCACTGGGTCGCGCGTGTGCAGATAGAGGGCAGGTGCGTGAAAGAGGCAGGTGCATATTGTCCGGGCTCGGCGCGTATCAAGTGGCAAGGGTTGGGCGTGCGAATAACTTAAAAGTTAGGTTTAGTGTGGACATAAGCTTCACTCCATTTCACACCACTTAATGGGTCAGGCGCTTATCCATATGGATAGGGCACGTACAAATATGAATGAGGCGCGTACCAATATGGGTTAGGTGCACAAGCATAGGGCTCGGGCGCACACGCACAAGAGTCGAGAGTGCGCGCATAGGGGGTTGGGTAGACACGCTTGTAGGGTCGCACGCATCTGCGGGTTGGAAGTTGGGTTCATTGTAGACATGAGCTTCACACCACTAAAAGCATGTCTGCCCCTTGTACGCCAACCTGTCGCAACTAAAATTTCTTGAAGAACTCAAATCCACAAATTCCATCATTTTGACAAATTTCATATATTATATATTTTCTGGGGCAATACACATGATATAAAGAGTACTTATTAATCCGACGCGAGATCATCACAAAACAAAAATATAAGATCAATCAAACGTTTATACACATTTTTTCTTTAGAAATTTCATAAAATTGGTCTATTTAAAATATTTTTTTGGTAATTTTATGATCTACTAAAGGTCTCCAGTGGCTCAATGGGGGCCCTAAGTGATCTGCTTGGGGTCCCCAAGTGACGCAACAGGAGCCCCAAGTCATTTGCTTGGGGTCTTTTAGTGGCTCAACTAAGACCTTATGTGATTAAGGATTTAGGGTTTAGGGTTTAGGGTTACAAAGGCGTCTTAGGGTTTAGGATTTAAAGTGTCATGGAATCTTTTGTTTAATTTCTTAGCATTTTGAAATCATAGCCTTAGAGAATCTTGTAACCGGCACTTCCTTTATAAATGGCTTGAGTTCTTGACAATCTTATATCTAATTTTGCTACCTATGAGGAAAACTAATTAGCAATGAAAATAAAACAATCCGAAGAAGTAAATCGTAGAGTGCGTTACCCTTCTCTTTATTTTGTACACTAAGCCCAAGACTTTAATGATCCTAATCAATTTAAGAGCTTTGATTATTTTTTTTATTAAAACAATTACGCATCCTCGGCCCTATGACATGAGGTTGAAAGTGGTATGACGTGTCTGCACATGTATTTTACCATAAGGTAAGTTGTAATTTTGATTTACAATTTGAAAATTTTCTTTACACGCACCTGTCCCATAAAAAGTGATGTTTGTCTTGTCCATCCGTCCGTTCTCTGTCTTTGGGCCCCTGTCCATCTATGTAGACAACCATGGGTGGCTCGGTGGAGACAATTGCAAGTGTTGCATCCAGTAGATTAGTCTACTAGAATCAAACACTAGCTCTCTTGTCACAAGATATGGCCTCTGGGGCATCACTTCATCTTGTGTTTTCTTTACGTAGATTAGTTGTAAACTTGTAGCTAATCTACATGTGTGTTGGACGTGCGGCCGGTGCATGGCATTCATTCAACTGATGGATTTCATCCGTTATAGTTTTGTGCATGTGCCTATAGCGGCGCGCACGTCCTTGACTTGACATCTTTGTCAAGTCAAGGTTTGTGAGTGAATTTAATGAGTGATAGAGATTGTATTTGCTTGTAAGTGATGTTATTTCATTAGTAAAGAGGTCATATCTCATATTCCACATTCGCACTCATTGATTTTTCCCTTGTGGAATGTGAGACGCTTGATCTAGTGTGATTTGCTACATTTTCCATGTAAAGAAAGATCGCTAAACACAACGGATTGGGAGTCACAACGTGCATTGAATAAGATGTCATCAGCTGATTGCCGACAATGCACGTTCTGTTGTTGTGAACCAAAGACAAAAAATTGTAGTTTAACTCACTGGCCACTTTTCTAGGGCACGGTTCCTTACGGCCTTGCATGACCAGAAGGTGGAATTTTCCATTCAGCTCCTCAAGCCTTGAAACGGAGATGATCAGAACTGGGGAGTCTTGAAACAAGCGCTTCTTAAAAGTTCCAAAAGTTAGAGTTGTGAAACGAGGCCAAGTTCATCGAGAAAGTTCTGAGGTGAGGTCTTAATGCAGATCAATGAACACAGTGTGTAACAAGTGATCATACAACCAATTTTATTTCACCAGCTTTGGCAAGGATGGGCAGCTGTGAATGACCTTCATCTGAAACGAAAAACGCAGTATGTACTATGTATTGCACCAGACAGGATAAAAAAAGTACAGCACTCTAAGCAACCTCTAAGCAGCTGTTTAAAGGATTGAGAGACCACGGTGGATGTGAGACAGTGGATCACTGACACTGAAACATCTCAATCTATTACCAAAGCAGAGCCTAAATGGTGCTCTTATCTAATTCTACTAAACAGTTCACAGAGCACTGCAGTACTCTCTAAGGTTACACCACAAAGCCTACGAAGAAGACTACCGTTTATCTAGAAAATGCATTCCCAAAATGAGGGTCTGAGGTCCAAAACACCACATACTCATATTGTAAACCAGAGAAACTCCCTAAAACTACCAAGACGAAAAAACACGTGGAAAGAACCGCGTCCGCTTCCAAACCTGCCACAGTCAACAGAACAAGTGCAAATCAGTGACAAGCGAAGTACTAAGGTTGTCATCATCGACGAAAATAGCAGTGGGAAAGTAGTCGAGGAGTGCTATAACATGGAAGGGGAAGAGGCACAGAGAGCTGTGCAGACTGTGAGAGAGAGAGAGAACCAGGCGAGCCAGTATTTCTTTCGCTCAGAGTCTGTACAGCTCTCCATGCCACTGCCCCCATAAGCACAAGGAGTGAAGACGAGGAGCAAGCTGAGCGAGTAAGGTGGTGGAGCCATGAGGTGAGGAGATGATGAGTGCTGGAGGAGGCTGCCACTCTTATAGTTGCTGGGGGGGCAGGTGGGGTGCCTGGGCCTCGCTACACTAGAAATGGTATTTAGTGTTTGCATCAGTAACTACGATCTCAAACATTAACCCTTCAAGGCATGGGAGAGTCTTCAAACGTACTAGATCGTGTAGAACATCATCTACACTGAGGGCACATTTCATCGCGGCCCCACTTTATGGAAAGCACTGTAGCTCGCTTGTCAAACTCCGGCGCACAATCTCACCGCATTTGTTGGATGCGCACATAATATCCTCACAAGTCATATCACTTTGCATATCAGGCAGCAATAAACTGGCACTGAAAATGACCACTTCTGGGCCTCAAAGTTATCTCAACCTGCAAGTTATCTCAGCCTGCGATGAACTGGCTGGTATGCTATTTGCAGATACTTTGAAAATGACCACCTATGGGCATGTTGTCCTTAAAGGGTGAGATTGAAACAACTCTACTAATTAAACATACACTAAATGTGAACATAAACACTAATTGTCAATACGAATAAATTATGGTCGTTGTCAAAATTTGACATGTTCAAATATAGCACTGTTAGTCAAGAAATGACTCATTTAGAACAAATAGATGTAATTGTAGAAAGCAAATGAAGAAAGAAGTATTTAGGAGGTACAAACTTAGAACAAGTGTTTTTATTAAAAAAAAAACAGACAAATAGCCACAAATAACCTTAAGAAAATCACAAATGATCATTCAAAACCGAAACGTCCAAAAACCAAAGAAGAAACGCGGTCATTGATGAACAAGCCAACATAACATTACAAATGAACTAAGAAAAAGAACCAAATGAAAGCCAACCATTGAAACAATCTCAAACACAGACTCTATCATGGCGATTAGTCCGAGAGCCCATGGCTTTTGGCCAATAGGCAACATGGTGGTTATGATATGGGTAGGAGGTCAAAGCACCTCCACCTTTGGCACCAATGAAGGCGTAGATGGCATGGAATACGAATGGGGTATTGAAGGCATTAAAGCATCCACACCATAAAAGTGCCAACTGCAAAAATTTCATGTATGATGTGTATTAAAGGCCGCTCTACACCTACCTGAGTCGAGAGTCCGTCCGTCAATTTTTTTGCCCAAAATTGGCAAAAAAATGGCGTGAGTCCAAGCTATGGCGTGAGTCCAAGTTTTTGGATTAAAAAAAACATTAAAATATATATATTGAAGCTTATGGGCGGCTGTGGTGTGAAGCCTTGAAGCCCAAGTCCAAAGTCCAAACCCCATATCATTATGCCAAAAAAAAATGAGCCCAAAAAAATTAGCTAATAAAAATTAGCCATAAAAAATCTGCCAAAAAATTCGGCCTCTTTCATCTAACGGTCGAGGTCTTGTTTGATTTTGATTATTTTATTGAAAAACTCGACGGACTCTCGAAGGAAGTTTGGGTCAACTAAAAACGGCGAGCCAAGTTTTGCTCGATAGTCCGACGCCTTGGCACCAAAACTCTCCAAAAGTACGGCCAGGTAGGCACACTGGAAGACGACGGCCTTTGGACTTTGGCCTTTGGTGTGAAGGCCGAGAAGCCAGACTTTGGCCATTCAAGCAATCTCATTGGTGGAAACCGACGGACTCTCGAATTGGGCGTCAGGTGTGAAGCGGCCCTAAGTCTCCAAAAATTAACTTCTCCATTCATACACATCAAACATGCACCTGCCAACACCCAAGAAAATTTGATTTGTAGGCGACTCATAAGTTACCACATATGTAGTAAGAGATAAAAAATCTCATGATAGCATTACCTCAAACATAGATCTAATCAAAAACATGTTTGATGTGTCTTATAAACACACTCTATTTTCCAATGTTGACTAAGAAATTTAGAGTGATGAGGACAATTTTTATCCAAGTTTACGTTTTGCATGCCAGTTTGGTGCATGCAATGCAGTTGCTCTTTGATACCATTGGAGACATTAATTGCATGAAGAAGAGGGTGGTTGTATTTATGAAACACTATGGTATGTATTGGCAAATATAAGGCATAAATTTAATAGAGTTTTTGTGAAAGTGAAAGGGGTTCACCTCCACATCACCCCCTCTTTTATGGTCTTATGTTAGTAATTGGGATTCCACGGACATGGTGACTTGTCTTGAAAAAGATGTGGTGGACTATTAGCCAACTCTTTATTAACTTAGGTCACTATGGAAGAGTCGTAGCTTGCATTGAGTTGGGCCAAGAGTATTGATTGCCATGCATTTCATTGGTGTGGAAAAGGGAAGCATGAAATTTCCTCATGCTCTTTTCCTTTCGATATTTTAATCCTACCATGCCTTTTATATTTCTTTCCTCTTCAACAAGGACTCTTAGTAAAACTTTAATAGTAGTGATATTTGCAAATTGACTAGGAGTTTTAGTGTGAATGTAATTAGATAAGAACATCCTCAACCTAGCCTTAATATGGACCTCAACCTCAAACTTTGAGGCCATGCACCGGTCACATGGCCTCAGTCGGGCCTTTGAGAAGGTCTTCATTATTGAGGACCCACCAAATATCTCTTCCCACACGCTACATTTGGCAATCTGTAAGAACCCTTCAAATCATTATCAATGGCATTTGATTCTTTGCAATCTTTGTGCCATCAAAGGTTAGATGTTGCCATATGGCACAAATTAAGTGCATAAATTGAGGTTGAGGCTAATTCAGAGGCTAGGGATTGGAGTTGCAATGGCCTTCAAGTGGCCAATGATATAAAACAACTCTCTAATTAGCCCTTTCTATTGTGGTTCAAGGCCTATTTTCAAGGTATGGGTTGAGGATGCTCTAAACATGTGTGTACCCTGTTCTTGTCAGAGTTGGCCATCACAACTTGGCCCCATGTCACTCTGCCATAAATAAGCTAGCCGTCACAACTCGGCCGCATGCCATTCTGCCATAAATAAGCTAGCCGTCACAACTTTGGCCGCATGCCATTCTGTCATAAATAAGCTAGCCGTCACAACTCGGCCACCTGCCATTCTGCCATGATTAGGCCTGCCAGATAGTGTTATGTAACTTGTGCAAATTCCATTGGTGCCAATTGGGGTCGATTCAAGGCCGTGTGTAGTAGACAAGGTGACCACGTGACTTGAGTTAGAGAGTTTCATTAGTATCTTGTCTTATCTTCCACGTGGCCGAATCACGCGTATTTTTCTTATCCTTTAGTGTGGTCTCTCTTAGCAATTGAATTTTGGTTCAATTTGTGCCAATTGTTTTTTAAAACAATAAATAATAAATAAACATGTGTGAACCAATATATCCCATCCATGTGTGAACCCATAAATCCTATTAATGTGTGAACCCATTAATTCCCTTAACCCCTAATAGCCTGTGACAATTTCACACCAAAAACACTTCAAATTTTTTGATTCTAGTGCACTGAGTGAGGAAGGAAATAAAACCTTATATTTATTCTTTTGACCGTAGGATCTCCATAAAGATTTACTAAGTAACATACTCACAAAATTTCATTCACTTTGACCGCACCGATTGAAAGATTATAGTGTTTGAAGTCAAGAAAATGGTTCATTTTCTTCCCTCCGTTGAGTGGATTTGCAGACTTTGACTTCACTTGGTATTAAATTTTTGCACTACACAAGGTCTAAACCTCTTACCATTGTGTTGAGCATGATATTACTTTTGTATACAACAATTTTTAGAGGTAGGAAAAGGGTGTAGCATATTCAAAACAAGTGTGCAAGGAGTGGAGGTTCAAAAATTGTCAATTCACAATTTATTCTTTTGAGTATTCAAAATGTTTTAGAATGATAATCTAAACATCCAACAAGCACGTTTACACCACATATTTTTGTAGAAAAAATAAAATGTGAAAAACATGAAGATCTAGATTTTATGTAGAAAAGATGAGGTTTTTTTCCCCTGCTTGCCTGAAATGGGTAAAAATGTTTGACTTGAGTTAAAATGTTTTTTACACTAAAGACAAGAATTTTTTTTGACATTTTCAAAGAAGGTAATATTCTTTACATGTATGGAAAATCTCAATGTCAATAGAGATTTCTAGCAGAATTTTGGAGCTGCCCGGACTCCGGAGTCCTCATTTCTAACTTTGAGTGGTACTAACTTTCAAACCATGAATCCAAAAAAAATAAAAATAAAAAATCTCCGTGGAGCTCTTACCAGGGGCAATATAGTATAAGAGATTTTTTTTAAAAAGATTTTTTTTAAATTTGAGGAACTTACCCAAAATCCAAAACGTACATCCCACGGGCTACGTAGACTTGGACTCTCCGGGGTTCACGAATGAATCAATAGATCCCAAAAATGTGCAAACCAACAAATCCCAGTAAATACCATTTACAAGAATTATTGGTTCACACATAGTAAGAATAGGCAATTTTTGTAGCCATGTCATCATCTGTAAATACCTATAAATACCTTCTCAAGTCCTTGAAAAGCAAACAAGATCCATGTACTTTGAATTTACAGCCAAACTCACAGTCCTCACCACTTAAGGGGCTATTTACATCTAGATGGTTAGGGCTGGAGCCCAAAGAATTCCCGAGTTCTGATTGGAGTAAAGAATTGGTACCCTGGAAATGGGTTTACATCAAGCAAAATGCGGGCTGTGGCCGAAAGTTCTTTCCGTGGATGAAAAATCTAGTTGGAATCCTCCATGGCAGATTTGAATAGTGTATTACAGAACTTAAGGAGACTTATTTCCTACAACCTCTAGGAGGTTGTACTTCCGGAAGGCCAGAAGAGTATTTTTCAGAACCTATTTCAGCCAATCATTTATAATATTTTACTACTAACATTTACTGCTGACATTCACTGATGACATTCACTGCTGAAGTTTACATTTACTGCTGACATTTACTGTTGAAGTTTACATTTACTGCTAACATTTACTGCTCAAGTTACATTTACACTCTCCAATTTGCTACATTTACAAGTTTACATATGCACTCTCCAATTGATTTGCTACCTTGAAGTCCAAGCACTTTTTCCATTCATACGGCATGGGCTTGGGATCCGTGTCGTCCTTCAGGAACTTGTTCACATGACTAGTCTTCTTGATAAAATCTAACATCACCTCCTCTTGCTGATCCACGCCCCCAAAATCGGCCGTCCTCTACTACGGCAAATCTTGAAAATTTAGAGCTGTCAAAGTTCGGACGCGCCACCGCATGAATAGAGTTGCCACCGAGTTTACGGTGACCCTCACCAATATTGTCCGATCCTTGCAGCAACGCTTGGGGGTTGTGGGTTGCTCCACAATTACGCATTCATGAATAGTCCCACCTCGTTGCCCTTTCTAAGCTCCCCCGGGCCTCGACATCTCTCCAGCACATATTCTCGTTTGTAAGAACTTTTTCTTTCAATTCCTCCTGTTTCCTGCTCATGGTATGACCTCTCTCTCTCTCTCTCTATTTTTTAGTATGCTTTGTGATGATGTCTTTCCCTCATCCGTGTTACCTTTTGTGAGACTATTTTCTCCTTTTTGAATCAGTTGCCCGAGTTATGCAAAATGTTGTGCCTTGACTCAAATCATCAATTTTCCCCTCTTGAATTAGCTCTTTTGTACTTAAGCACTTCTTTGTCATTCCAAGTTATCCCCTCTCTAATGCTAGCACAACCCTTGTTCTATTTCTACATCATCTTCACGTCTGTAGATCGTTCCAACAACACCAACAATTGTAGGTCCATTCTTCTCATTTCATACACAGGTTTACGTCCAACCCTTAAGGATTAAAGATAGTGGGCTGCTAGGGCCAGCAAAATATACAACTAATGAAATACAATATATAAGACATAGTTCAAATGAGCCGACCAAAACCAAATCGAGAAAAGAAAATTTGAACACATGAGGGTTCAATCCATCCCCCAAATCCAAATCGGGAAAAACAAATGTGGACACATGAGGATTGGGGAGTCGATTAGGAGGTGCCTGTGGCGAGGCTTCAGTGAATGCCGGACCTAGCTTGTGTTATGGTTCAACTGGGGTGCTGCTGAATCAATTTTCTCATGTCGTCATCATTTCTTCATGAATTGTAATCGATTAATCACAAATAGATCGACTTACCTTGCAAGCTCTACTGAGTACATAAAAAATTCCGACTACACTGTATCAGCCTAAATTTCTATAAAACAAAGTCTGGCAAGCCAAGGTTTAAGTCTATCAAAGGGACCCAGGAAACCTCTCATGATCTTCAACTTGTCAGCGGCAATCAGGTGAGCAACAATAGCAATGCCCTCAAGAGAACGGACACTACCATAACCACCACTACTCTGTACAGGAGCAAAGCCACCCCTCAGATATGGAGTAGGAAGAAGAATGATAACCCACCTGAAAACTGATCACACTCATTTGCGCTGCAGCTGCATCCTGACCTCTCGGATGGACAAAAGATCAAGCACATGTCCAGCTGAATAGTCACTTGAAAGGAACCCCTCAGCTTGAATGCACGCCCGGCCGACCTCTACCATGTATGGATGAGAAACCCGAGAACTGGACGACCGTTGAGAATATCCATCTGATTTATACCATTGGTTAATATTACCTACGCGAGAAATGACTCTTTTGAGGAGAGCGGTTGGGAGGGGACTTAATTGCTTTCGTGCGAGCAGGAGAGGGATTCTCCCTGTCTCCTGCTACGTTCGCATTTGGCACCCGAGCTGGTGAAGGCTGCGAATTACTGGTGGCTTTTGGCGACGGCACCCGGTGGTCCTCAGCTTCATTGCTCGGTGCTCTGCTGGTAGGCTCTCCACTAGGCTTCTGAATGCGGCCGCCGGACGTCCCCATCTTCATCTCACTTGTGGGTATCATGGAAGGCGATTGCTGTCCGGAAGGAGATTGGGGTCGAGAGCAGTTACTCTGGCATCCCTCTGCTGTCGTTAGATTACTTATGGGCCTACTGAGAGTTACAGAGGTCTTTGTGAGATTGGAATATGCTGACCTGCATAATCAGAAAACAGGTGCACGGAAAACGTCAGAAACTTGTAGAGTCAACACAGAAATTATGATAAAAAATCCCATCATGGTAATCAATCAAGGTTATAGAGAACGTGAGACACACAGGAGTTTGTATAGCAGTACCAGCCTATGACCTCCGCTCTAACATAACAAAGCAAGGTTGTCATAACATTGTGCCATGACAAAGCATTGTATACCGAAGAGAAGTTACGAAGCAGGCTCGTGATAGATGCTGACCTATCTGCAAATGAAAGTTGAGGACGGGGGAGTGTGCTGTGCTTCGCTCCCCAGGAAGCAGGATCCTCCCATGTTTTGAGCAGCGCGGTTTCATCTATTGGAGTCTGACCCGCTGTGTAGGAGCCTGAAAGGCCGGTGGCCGTCATCCCTTTGGCCTTGAATTGAACTTTTTGGCCTGCTTGTACAGCAATCTTGGTAACTGGCACATACATGGAGCGCTGACTTCCTCCTAAAGACGGATTCGTATTGAACACTCCCAAACCACTTTGCATACCACTTGGCTGAGGCTTGCCCTGAAGAAACGGAATGCCTGTGATCGGTGTGCCTGTGGATGACAAATAGGGAGAGGACATCGGAAACTGGTTCTTGAACGCTGCAGATCCAGAGTTGGCGCTGTTGGAGGACAGGGGTGTCGTTGCTTCGCCAGGTCTGTTGGTGGACGTAAGGCAAGAATAGGTCAGCCCACTTGTGTTGGGTCGGTTGAATGTTGTGTTGAAACGCGAGGAAGCTGATGCTACCGGTAGCTTGCCTAATTGAGCCTCGGTCAATTGCTGATTCAACCACCTGTGTTCAGGACAGTACGGGGTCAATGCATCCAGTACTCACATCATCCCTGAAAAACGTCAGGAACGGAATTGAGCAGACAGTCGTGTTAATAAATGCAAAGTACAAGATTATCATTCGCTTCTAGTCCTTCAATGGAAGCTGCACAGGTTATTTGTATCTCTTGTGTTTCTAGATAATCGGACAAGATAATACATTGTAAGCTCACAAAGTTGCTTAGGTACGATCGACTAGGTTACTTTCGTTCTTTCAAGATAAAGCCAAAGGTCTAGTTCTTCTGTGCGAATCAGATTCTCTAGACACTACATGACTATCCGAGATGACGATGCGGAAGATAAGATAAACGGAGACAATGATGAGGAACATACTGGATCATTTGCTGATTGGATTGCAGCATGTTTTGGGCCTCTTCTAATTTGGTAGTGAGCTCCTCCGACTAAACATAAAACACAACGTTCTCAATATCATAAGACACATTTTAAGATAGGCAATCATCGTCAAACATTCTTTTTTTGAGCAACATCGAGGATTTAGACATTTGATTCTGAATAGAAGAATATTGATGAAGTCCTTAGGCAATTACCTTCGTCTTCTTCTCCTCCATTTCAGCTCTGAGAGTTGTCAACTCATTGCGCAAGGTAGAGTTCTCTGCTTGAGCTTTTTCAATGGTAGACTGTCGTTCGTTGAGAAGATTGTCCTGCTGACACGTGACCTGGCCTTTGAGCTTCACCTTCTGCTTTGAAGCCCGCAATTCGACCTGCATAAGATAAGAACAGCAACTTAGTAAAGGTTCATCAATACGCTTGTATCATACTCAATGTGCTAGTTAGTAAGTTTCAAAAATAATTTATATAAAACAATCATCGCAGAGGATGCCAGATAGAGGTCGCCATGCCTGTAGTTTCTCGATTATTTGATAGCACTTGCTAAGCTCAGCAGCATTAGCACTTGCTCGCTCCTCTGCACGGTCAGCTGCGGCCTGTGCCTCTTTCCTTGATGTTTCTGATGCTGACCTGCACATAGACCATGCCGTAGTCCCACAAGAGATTTCTGATTAGCTGTTATCAGTGCACTCTATAGTGGTTAAGCTGGGCAAGAAACAAACATTAGAAGATCCATCCATGTGGAAGCTCTATTCCAATTCACAAAGATATGCGTAAGGAACATGTGTATGTAAACCTAACCTTTGTGAAGACTGTGCTTCGACCTGCTGCGTCATTTTAGACAGAGACTGGTTCTTGTCTGAAACCTGAATCCACAGGTGTGTATATTTTGTCAACGGTCAAGATCATGGTGCAGCACTTAATGATCCCATACATGACAACGAAGGAGTACGATGAGTATATGTACCTCCTGTTCTAGAGCACTGAGTCGAATGAGATGACGATTGGCTTCCTTTTCTGCTTCATTCTTGTCCGTTTCAAGGTTACGTTTCTCTTTTCTCAAGCGGTCACCTTCCTGATTATGCAACCACCCGATGCAAAGGGACACACATCAGTTCCAGATAGTATGAACTAGAAAGAGCTTAACAGGAGAAGATCATGAAGATCATGTATGCAGGGCTCGCATTGAGAAATGTGCTAAAACCAGAGCTTGAGAAAGCAGAATTGAAGAGATCAAATATCAAATTGAAGAGAAGGCACATAATATATTCAGTCAGAAATGCACTCGCATTCTGTTATTGCCCATGGGAAGATTCGCAAAACTTTACAATAGCCCCGAAGGATGAGGGTCAAGCTAAACACAATTAGCAAGCTAAGTGATATCGAGATAATCGAAAGGATAAGAGCACGTTCAAATAGTTCATTAAATAATGCCTGCTCTCTCGGAAGCGGACGTACTTGTGTCATTTCTTCCAAATCTTTTTCAAGCGAGTTGCACTTGCTTTTCAGCTCTGCAATCTTGTTATCAGTCTTGTACTTCGCATCCAGTAAAGAGCGCACCTGCACTCCCCACGTTTCCAAGCTAGTTACCTCCAGGTCTCCCGAACCAGAATGAAACTTGATTTATTAAGGTTCACAAAGTCAAGGTTTTCATGCGGCATATAAAGAAATAAAGTTATGAACCTGATTATCCAAATCAGAAGCCCGCTGTTGCTGATGATCAATGTGTTGTCGGAGACGGCTCTCCAGCTCCATTCGTTCCTTTTCAAGCCTTTCCTTGAGCTCTGTTGTCTCTTGCATAACCTGTTGTTACAGAACCAGGTCATTGGTTTCTAATGTTCACCAGCTCTATATTTTCAACATTCTGACTTACAAGACTTTAACAACCTGCACATCCAGACCCGCATCGAGAGTAATCTATCGTTTCGTATTGTCTTGTTGATGGTCATCAACTCTGAGGAAACCAGTGGAACAGGTTCTTCGGAGGAGATGCCAACGTTTAGGTCTTCGAAAACCATATTACAAGATTATATGTTCACTAAGTCTTAGTATTCATACGTTTTTAATTACACTTTATTTAGTTCCCTTCTATGGCGAACCTTTTCCTTTTCATGAGCAAGCTCCAGGGTGAATTCAGCTTTCATTTCACTGATTTTTCTGGACTGGATCTCCTTCAGCTCACTGAGTTCGCTGCATTTATGAATGAACAGTATGAAATGAATGGTTCAACAACGCTGTCTCTCAGTGACTGTTAAGTAGTTTTATGACCCTTATGAAAGATATTGCTTCTTTGATTAAGACCACTAGTTCAAGTGACTAAGAGATGTATCAGTTTCACTTGAAAATCGCAGGTGACATTTAATAATTAAAAAAAAAATTGATCGTGGTCAAGACGAAGTTGTGCTAAATTTCTGTGGCCAACGAATAAGCAAGAAAAGATGCCCGTGACTTATATGAAGTACTTTGAAAGTTTAGGAAGTAATTACCTGCTCAAGTTATTAGCATCACGAAGAGCCTTCTCTAGAGAATGCAGCGTTCGCCGCAGTTTTTCGTGCATATCGCTATTGATAGCCTGCTCCGCCACATTGAATCCAAATATTGTTAGACAAATACTGTGAAAAAGTTCCACAATGGAGTACAATACCGTCTTCTAAATTATCGATTAAAGCACCTCCTATTATTTGATGTTGGAAACCGTTGCACAAAATCTAGAACATTTTCTTTGCTTACTTTATACTCAGCAAGCCTGCTTGCAAGAAATTGTTTGATGACGGTGTCACTTCCCTGCCGAAACACTAGCGATAAATGGCTAAGATGCTTAAACTGATTTGTCTCCACCACGGTTAAAGTCGAGTCCCCAGTGCGTAGGTGTAATACTGCAAGGAACCTGCCAGTACCCCTACTATGCAAATTACAGAACAATTTCATTATCTCAGACAGCTGAAGCTCAAGTCCACAAGTAAACTTCAAATTACAACACATCAATTAATCTTACGCATGTACAGACATGACGTTGAGAAAGGTGCATTACAAACCTCGGATTATCAGTACCGGAGGACACAATACACTGCTCCAGCAACTCAATGAATTTGTACGGAAACGTTGCAAAATCCACAAGTATGCATTGTTCCACTTTGAGACTCTGAAAATCGTCTTCGTTGACTTCCAAAGAGTAGAAGAAAAAAGGATCCAACTCGTTGGTAATTTGCACTTGGAGAACCTTGGTGGACCGGTGCACTTTACTCAACCCCATTATGAACCTTGCAGTAAGATCCATGTGCCTATCTTCCGCGTTAGCCTTCGTTACTCGAACAGGAACAACCTTCTCAAATAGTGTGGAGGTGCTCTCCATCCCGCCCAACTTGCCATAGTCCTCTACCTCAAACCCCATCCGGCTCCTTCCCTGACCAATAAAACCAAGGTACTGATCAGCCGTGACTTGAGGTAAACACCACAACCTAACTTCCAGCGAGATAATGTGTAGGGCGATTCGCGACTCTACCAGTAAGCAGAATCAGGGATATGACTAGAATTTTAAACCAGAAAAACTATATCTAAATTAACATCAATCCATTCAGTTATGGCAATGTACATAAGGGGTAGTACTCAGAACCTCGGGAGATTTAGAGGAACTGTCACAGGACAGGTTTAGCTCCTGTTCAAGTGATCCTCCATCCTTGGACCTTTTCTTCTTCACTTTTGAAAGCTGATGGAGCATTCGAGCATACTCAAGCGTTTTCTCGCAGGTCGGCTCAACCTAAAACCAAAAACGGTCAACAGCAGAGTAGAAACTCATTATTTTCCATTCGACATATCATGCATATCAGTACGATATGTTGACTGCTGTCGTCCAATTGCAGAACACTTTCTGAACAGCCAGAGTTGTCACCCCATCATCTAGCCTCTAAATAGCATACACGTTCCAGTTCCACAGAAATCTGTGCGCCTACTCAACAAAGGCAAGCAACACATACTTCCCTAAGCAATGTCAAGACCGATTAGTACCTGGTGCCAGCATTGAAGGGCGTAACACGGCGCAGTGCTCTAAGCTCCTCCAAGTCGCTGTGTCGTAGCGAAAGGTGCCTGAAATCACGTCATCATACATCAAGGCATCAAAAAAGGCAACAAGATAGGGACAAAGTTTCCGTTAATTGCTGAAGCAGTTTCATTCCTTTTCTCTTTCGATAAACAGCACGCAAAGAAAAAAAATGTTCATAATGCAACACGTCTAACTGATCGCAAAAACTTCTGGATTCATACAGCCTAATCATCAGAAAGACTTCCACATCACATCAACCATTCTATATATATGTATATATATAAATAACTGCAGAACCCGTAAATCTTCACTGTGAACGCCAAATGGAGAGAATCAACACAGGTATGCACAATTAACCACAATTACAACGGAGAAGTCCCGGACAAAGGACAGCATCCAAGAAAAAATTACAGATACACAGGGTGAAGCACTCCACAATTAATTCATTCAGAGAAAACTCCAAGGCTCGAAAAAAACACTGCATCAAGCCTAAGACCTAAGCCTCAAGCATCGAAAACTCCAAAGCTCGCTAAAAACACTGCATCAAGCCTAGGACCTAAGCCTCAAGCACCGGAGAGCCACATACAGTACCAAGCTCCCGCAACAAGACATAAACCGCAGATAAATGACAACGCCAAAGCGCAGAAGCGTGAATTACCTGTCCAAGTCCGCAACCTCCTGCCACTCCACCTCTTAACACGTCTGCGCCGAAGACACGCGAACAAAAACCGCAAAAAATCACTACAAGAACTGCTTTGTCCTCATATTCTTGCCAGAATCACAAAATCACTCCAGCCATTGCAGGAAAACGCACGCGAATGCCGAAGAGCGGTGTCTCTTACCAACGCAGGCTGTGATTTCCTTCCACAAAAACCTCGCGAGAAAAATGCACCCGGCGCTTCGTCACCGAATCGGATGCCAGTGCGTGCAGCGCAAGAAGCCGCATCGCCGGAGAGCGCGAGAGCCCGGGGAAGGGGTTCCAAAGGCAGGTTTCCCGAGCGAGAGAGGGAGGGAGGCGGGAAACCAGCGGCAGTTAAGGCACGCTTAGCATGTTCCACTCGGAAATGTTCTTTGCCTGCAACACTCCTTCTCTCATAACTGTACCGCCTCTGTATTCCGGACCTCCCTCTCTCTTCTCTCTCTCTTCTCTCTCTCTCTCTCTTCTCTCTCTTCTCTCTCTCTCTCTCTCCTCTCTCTCTCTCTCTCTCTCTCTCACTCTCTTCTCTCTCTCTCTCTCTCTCTCTCT